>ALYI01003798.1:0-22588 GCA_001969225.1 Ceriporiopsis andreanae CBS 279.92 | reverse complement strand
TTTTGCTGATGGCGGTTCCCCACAGGTCAACAGAAGATTTTGTGTATAATGGGATGTTTCTCCCCAAGGGTAGCGCTTTGATTCTGAACTGCTACACCCTTCACCACAACGAGACTCGTTACCCAGACGCGTAGGTAATCATTGTCCCGGTATCGGTGTGAGCTCACGAACTCCGAATTTGACAGTTTTACGTTCAATCCCGACCGGTACCTCGATGACGAGCTCAGCTGTGCGGCGTCCGCTCGTCTGGCCTCTGCAGTAGAGCGTGACCACTGGACGTTTGGAGCTGGGTATATCAACCTTCTTCGTGCCGGTGTCCCTCAATCTAATGCTTACTCTGAGCAGTCGCCGCATCTGCCCCGGCATTGATGTCGCCGAACGTGTCTTGTTTCTCGCAATCTCTCGGCTGTTCTGGGCATTCACAGTCCGTGAGCTTTCCGATGAGCCCATCTCGCTCGAGGAATACGAGGGTACCTCCGGTCGCACGCCTGTCCCGTACCGAGTTCAGATGATCCCACGTCATGACGGTGTGCAAGCCGCTCTGGAGGCAGAGCAAGAGATAACTCGGTGATGGTTTTGATCTATTTTAGAATGTTGCGATGTGTTTCCCGCAGCGGGCCATGATCTTAGGCCCATTGTCGTTATTAGGTGGATCTACACAATCTATAATATATATAATATAGTGGGTGATGTTGTTGCTCAGCAGAGTGCGCTAAAGTCGAGATAGAGACAGGATGTTTGATAGCGGAAGTTCGTAATGTGACGGTTGATATTGTACACTAAGCTACACAAGAACCGGGGGCGAGTAGAGAGAGAGAGAAAATCTATGGATCAAGACTGGTTACACTACGCTACACAAGAACCGGAGGCGTGCTTCGTTTGATTGACACACGAAAGCTGCCGATACACTTCATGATGAACATGATGGGCAGGACCACCATGTAATTCACTAGGTATTTTCGTCAATAAACCACACCACGGCGACGACTCATCGAGGAAGTCATGATTATGGGACTTACCGAAGATGACATACACTTCACACATCAGCCATAAGAGCAAGAGAGAGGGGAGGGCGGCCCAAATGATCGTCAACGGGTGATGGTCCACTGTCGTCCGATCAGATAGTCCGCATGCAGAGGTGATCCGCAGGAGTATGTCGAGGATATCCGGTTCAAGACGGGGGACAAAAATGTCACTGAAGATGACGGCGAGACAGAACAACTGTCGTAAGTTATTCTTGTATTGATTGATGACCTTATCGAGGGCGGTGTCCGCACTCTGCGTGGACGGAGGGTCGTGAACGGAGGGATCTATGTGGCATATTGATGAGTTTTCGCCCTGGCGAAAGCGTTGAACGATTACCATCATCATCGGACGAGTCGTCGGCGCGCGTGAATCCAGGGTCAGGCATGCGAGGACCTTTAAGACTACAGTGAGTGTATCGTCTAACTGAAGCCAACCAGAAAGTACCAGTTCCATCGGGAAGATCCGCGCATCGGGCAAGCGAATCATCACACATCGATGAATCTAAACAGCACCGCCATTGAGCTTTGAGTCTGATGTAGGGCGAATTGACACGTACCGTTCGCTCCGAGTGCATTTTCGGTGGGGGCAGAATTGTCGAGGGCTAGATAGATACAAGCGACGTCATGAACTCGTTGTCGTGATGCCACAAACACGAGGAGTACCTGTCCCTTCAACTACTTCCGCATGCCTCATCGTCATATCTGCAATGAATCCTGCTGCGATTGGCGCGCTTGGTGCGTGTGGAGGCAAAACGGTCTGGGGACGACCTGCGTTGACGATGTGAGGTGAAAGGTGGTTGGAGATGTTGTTGCGATCAATAATGGTCTTTGGATCGAATGCGATTGAGTAACCGTACGATGTGATCGAGCTAGGTCCACACACCTTGCAGCATATGTATGCATTGCCACCGAGAAAGACTAAAATTGCAACGAGTTGGCATGTTATCAGTACGATGTTGGCATCATTTCTCGAGTCAGTCTTCAACTGTAGATACTGGGTAGCTGACAGGCCGCGGCGAATACGATCTATGAAGCCAGCGGATGGACGATGAGCTCATCGTCCGGTTAATACTATGGCCACACGTACTCGGTGTCGGGGCGAGATCGTGAAGGCGGGTAGATAGGACCTGAAGAAAGGCCGAGAAGCCTTTCCACCAGGAGCTGATCGGAATGAAGTGTGTATTGCGCACAAATGAGTCTGTATAGCATGTATCATCAGCCGCAAGGACCATGAAAGTAAAGTTCAATGTATAACGCACCGTGAACGCCAGATGAGTCTGGGGTTACGGACATCGTACAGTAAATCACTGGAACATCACCATCAATTTGTAGGCATCAGCGTACCAGGTATAGCAAAGGATATCATCTTCCATGTAAAGTTATTGATGCCGCTCCAAAGAGCCGACGAGGTGAGTTCAGCTACACGATCGTTAAGTCCACCTCATATTGAGATCATTGCCCAGCGTACCGAATGTCCCGGTTCTGCATGAACATATGGCGAGGATGATGACGAGGATAGCGAAGATGCGTATGATGCGCGACACAAGCTTTGAGTGCCGGTGATCCTTGTTCCGGATGAGCGGGTCGGGCTCTGTCGAGGGAGACAAGTCGTGTGGCGATGGGGGAGCTAGTGCAGTGGAAGTAAGCACCGTGAGACATTGTCTCGCAGGAGGATACTGCCGCGTACCTGTCCCAGAAGGGGCATCCGCAATTCCTGGGGCTATGAGGGCTGAAGACGTGCCTATCAGCGAAATGTAATCTGAAAAGGTGAGCTCAACGTAATCGCGCTGCCATCCGTTACGGACCTATGATAATATCAATGTCTTCTTCGTCGTTTGTGATTGCATGAGTACCGTCGAGTCCGGTGACTGGATCTAATGCTGCGACCGGAAGATCGAGGTGAACGGGTGTTATCGGCACTGTCTCCAGAAAATCGGAGTCCGTTGTATTGTCGACGATATGAAGTTCAGACGACTCAGATATGACATGCGAATCGAAGTGTGTGCTCGAGCCTTGCTTCGAGCGCTGCGTAAACAGGGGTCAATGGGCAACCAATCAAGCCGACATAGTAACGACACCGCTCACTTTGAAAGACTGATATCCAGACACCATGACACCCACGAAGCTTGCTACTACAGCCAGTGCCCGTAACAGTTCTGCTGCCCACTCCGGTACCCACTTCAACATGTTGTGGAGCGCAAAGGGAGTAGCTGTGTTCGTTTTATAGCTTGAACTAGGCGAGCGAGATGGTATGACTTTGCTGTCTTCGTCTTCGCTCGCTCTGACGTCGAGGTCAATGGCTTTGAGCGGCCACGAAAGCCGACATGCCTGGTCGACGCCCGATTGAAGATATATGAATGTCCCGGGAATGAGCTCGGTGTATGAACTCTTTTTGGTGGGGTGCGACGACGACCAGTGAGGATTGAATGGGTGAAAACCCTTGGGTGGACGAGGTGGACAACCGAAGATAGAACAGGACAGGTGATCCCGACCCCAGGGGGAGACAGTAGAGTTGACAAACCCCCATTGCTGGAGACGAGGCGAGTCGTCGATGATATCCTGCGCCACGGGCAAACCGAAGACGACTATTGAAAATGTGCCCATGTAGAAGGAAAGCTCGTTGTGGCCGATGTACCAGGTAGCCGCCGTGGCCAGCGCGAGCAATGGTAGTAAAATCAACATATTGGCTGCAAAGAGCGCTGCAGCACTCCGTGTACCTTGAAGGGGTGTGAAAGATGGGGATGCGAGAGGGGAGAGGCGTGGGAATATTTGTGGTCGCGGCTTATTATCAACAAGGTCACGGTTGCGTGATCAGAGATAGGTCGGCCGCTGGATCCCGTGTTTCGCGAGGCTTATCCGTCCTGATCTTGCGCATACATCGATATGTCCCAGATCAGAACGATCACAAGCGATCTCTGGGTCATCCGCGCTGCGCTGGCTTGAGTGGACCAGCACTCCTGCGATGTCGTGGCGAGAAGACGATTCGCCACACAAGCGCGTTCCCACGGATTTGCTGGCATGACGAGTCGCTCCGAAGACGCGACGCTGGAGGAACCTTGCGGACAACAACTTGCACTTTCGATAGTTAGTACGCACAAGCACTTCCTAGAACTGGATTGTCGCAGGGTGTGAGACGGTGTTTCGGTGAGCTTGACATATTCCATTGTCAAGAAATAACTCTGTGTCGTTCCAACTGAGTACTCACTGTCACGAATTTGTAGTTTCTCTGCATTCGTGTTTACTACCTTGCCGTCAGACCTTTGCACGGTACGCACCTAATTTCTACGATGCCTCTCACTGCACGCAGAACTCGGTGCGCTTTCAGAAATTGAAGTGGAAGAAATAAGTGCGGAACGTAGTAGAGACTACTGTACGTCCATTATGGTGGCGCAATACGGCACGATTACGCGCGCGCTGCCGAGCGTTGTGACACAGGACGGCGAGAGCTGTTGTGTGTCTGACCCATGCAGCGTGTAGGATCGAGCAGTTCTGTGTCTCCGTTTTCAGGCGCGAGGATGTCTCTGCAAGGGTGGCACACAGGTGAGGTAGGTCACAGCACAAGCTATTGTTGCAGGCGGCACGTCCCAGATGATAAACTTCCATGTATCGGTGATTAGTGATCGGCGAGGGGGGGCTGTATGGCAGGCGTCGCCGTTCGACTAAAGACTTCCTTGCCGCGCTGCTACCTGCGAACGACCTATCGAGTATTGGTTCCACCGTATATAAAGCCAGACTCACTTCACTGCGCCTGACCATCTCTGACATCTTTAATTCCAGATACATTCATTGTCCAGGGGCGCCCTGGGAACACACACACCTGGACGACTGTAACACTGGAATCATGGTGTCCCTTCACACGCGCGGACATAAAGCATATATTACGAATCTTGGACCCCGTTTGAGTCGTTCCGCGGCAGGTAGCATACGCATGAGGTTGTGGCGTGGCGTCCTCTTCATCTTCACCGAGAAGACGTTCGGCAAAACTTGCACCTTACGACAGTGAGCGCAGATATCAATTCCAGTAAATTGAAGCTCTACAAGGCCAAATCGGTGAACGCGGTAAGACGAAAGGGCTTTGAAGACTCACGAATGTCTCCAGTTCTGCAGAGCTCCAGTTGTCGTTTGTGGGGCGCCCCGGTCACGGTCGCTTCTGGCGTCCTCACGGGGTCCAATAGCAGTGGTTCAAATGGTCCAGATATCGCTCGAGTCCATCGACCAAGTACAAGACAACCTATCCCGTCCGGTTTGGCATGCTAGCCGACAAGCGAACGCGGGTGGGGTTCCAACGTTACAGGGATCGAGGGGGCTGGAGGTTGGCTAGGGGTACCGGATATCTACACGATGAGCAATGAGGCACAGTTGCAGTGGACTGAAGCTTGAAAGCTTGAACAAGAGAGAGGTGCAGCCTGGGAGGGATGAACGCCTTTGTGGGACAGGCAATTGGAGGACTCAGGACGCGCTGCCAGTTGGGAAAATGCAGAATATTCCAAGTACTCGAACGATCATTGATCGGGGATTCTCATTGGACGACTCGACCAAACGTCCACCAATACTCCCACCGCGTCTCATTCAGCTTGGGATGTCGGGGTTTGTTCGCGTACGAGAGACGGCGGAGCGACGAAAATTGCGGGAACGTTGCGCTTCACATGGCATCAAGCTGTGTTCCGTCCATGTATGTACAATGCATCCAGCCCCAGGATTAGGTAGCGGCAGTGAACCGCACTCGACGTACATCCACAACAAGTTCACATTTACGTATACATAGTGCTACATCCACAGTGCGGATTAGGTCTGGTATATGGGTACAGTACAGTGTGCCTCCCTATGCGTCCTTATTACCTAGTACATGCCCTTTCCGTGGTACTTCTCCTCACCTTCGGCCCACGCGGCCCAGAACTCGGCTGCCTCGCCCTTGGTCCAGTATAATGGCGGTTGCGCACCGCGCACGACCTCGGCTGTGATGAGGACGTGCCTGATGTCGGAACCACTGAGAACCAGATACGATCAGTGCCATGCCTCGAAAAGATGAGGCAAAGGGACTCACGGTACTTCGTACATAGGTTCCAGCAGCAGATTTTCCTACGAATATATATCATCTCAGCACATCAGTTATACTCTGAGCCTCTGTAGACGAACCATTATTCCTCTCAATCCACGTGCTCCCCCGCCGCGCTCTGACGCCTTCTGGCAGATCTCGTCTAGCGCTGCACTCGAAAACCGTATCTCAACACCTGAATATCCGAAGAGCGCCGTGTACTGGGAGATGAGTGAGCCCCTGACATCGGTCAGAACGCGACGGAGGTCCTCAGGTGAAAGCGGTGCCAAGGTTGTGATGGAGGGTAGGCGGCCGATGAACTCCGGGATGAAGCTGCGCAGAACAAGAAGATGAGTGATACCACCGCATTATCGCCCAGGATTCGCGTACCCATATTTGACTAGATCTGCGAAGCCAAGACGGTGAGTAGTCTAATCAGGTTACACAGTAGACCAAGCTCACCACTTGTTTCCACTAAGTCCAGTAGGTTCGACGACGTTTTATTTGGCGTGAAAAACGGTAAGAACCCCGTCGAGGGTGCTTCCTCTGACTGCGATGCTAAGGGCGCGGTAAACCCTATTGACTGGGTAGCTTTAGTCAGAGGAACACCTTACAAACGCGGGACGGTACTTACGCCTTTCGCGACGCGTCGCTTGATGACGCTTTCCAGGCCCACGAACGCGCCACTGAGGATGAAGAGAACATTAGAGGTGTCAATAGAGTATGACTCGACCCTCGCTAATTGCAGCTTTTGTAAGTGCGACAGACGAATAGATCAGGAAACTTGCTTACGCGCTGCGGCGGGCCTCTGTCCAGGCCTTTGTGGCGAGTCGGGGTTTATTGGCGGAACGTCAGCTGCTGGTCCCTTTGCATGCAGGGTCACGGTAGAGCCCTCCATCATGCGTAGAAGTGACTGCTGCACGCCTTCGCCACCGACGTCGCGCGAGCTGTCCATGCCCGCGCTAGAGCTTTTCCGCGCAATCTTGTCGACCTCATCAATATAGACAATTCCCATGCTAGAAAGACACGACGTAATCAACCTCAATTCATTTTCAGCGGCGACAAAGCATTCACCTTGCTCGATAAGGGTCATAGTTTGCTGCTTGCAGCTGCGTTCGAAATGAGGACGAGTATGACGGACAGTATGAGAAATTAACTTACCAGACGCTGCAAGCACATGTCCACGTCGTCACCGATGTCTGTGGGTCGTCAGGTGTGTTATATGCAATGCAAGGACGGAAGTCACTTACATCCTGCCTGGTCGAGCGCTCATAGTCAGCATTGGCTGCAACAGAATGTCCAACGATGTCTCACCTGTGTAAAGGACGTCGCGTCGCTCACTGAGAACGGAACGTCGAGAACTCTTGCTAAAGTCTTCGCTAGCAGAGTTTTGCCTAACGGGGCCAATAAGTCAGAAGTGATCTATAGTGGGATCGCGCATAACCGACCTGAGCCAGTTGGTCCGCTTAGTACGGAGGATTAGATCATGGAACAAGGGCAGAAGCTTGGGAAGATCGTACATTACGAGCACATTGCTCTTCTCAAAAAGCGGCACAGACCGACGTGAGTGGAGAGGCAGGCCTTGGGGAGTCATGCGCAGATGATGAGGGCGGACGCGTGCAGGTGACACATTAGGCTTCGCTGTTCGTCATGCTTTCATTTAATGCACGAAGATACGTTATCTAGTATGAACGCACGATTGTCCAGCGCATCATCCGCCCATTGTAGATCCTGCTCCTGGTATGCCGCCGCCAGGTTCGCGCGTACTCGGTTATAATGGTTGAACACGCTGGAGGGACGTGAAACAAGACACACTACACACAAAACATGACATACGTACGCGACTGAAAGCACTTTCTTTGCGTTCTCCTGTCCCACTACGAACTCATCCAGGTATTGCACCAGCTGATACGAAGCGCGCATGAGTCTCCCGACATCCGACGAGAGGAGCTCTACACCCACCTGCTTCGGAGTCGCGAGGCCCGCCGGTGTCCCATATGTCGGATTGCTGTCCATGGTCTCCTGAGGGAAATAGTCATACTGTGCCTGCGTCCGGACACTCCGACTCATGCGGTGTATGTGACGGGTTCGCCATAAACCGGAGAGAGCTCGGTGAAGCGCCTGCTCGCGGATGAGCATGGTGTACAGAAGACGAGGGGCTGTAAGGAAAGCAAGGGACCGGGACGCGAAGATGGAAGGGGGAGGAGAGAGAGCTAGTGGCAGGACTGGCTGTGGCCCGAAGGTCAATAGGCCCGCGCGCGTCCGTGAACGTGACGCAGCTGTTCAAACGTTCACAGGCCACGATTGGCTGGCTGTTGAGTTATAGAACTTGGGTGAACCCGAGGGGTCGTCTATACATAAACCGCTTGAGATCTGTGCTGCGTGAAGACGAGCTCTAAGAGCGAGGAGGCGAGGAGGAAGTGGTGCAGGTCGAAGCCTGGAAACCGACGAGGTCAAGTTTCGGCGAACTCTGTCAATACAACCCCCGCCTGGACGGGATCGAACGGCAACAGTCCATACATCTCGTTTTGTGGCAAAGTAGAGACATACAATCCGGCAAACAGGAACGCGTACAACACGTTCAGATGCAGATAGACAGCTCAAAGGCGAGTAAAGTGTTGGTAAAGTGGGAGTAAAGCGTCGAAGGAAAAAAGACAATATTTATTGCATTTTACGTAAGTGGCTCTACCACGTGGTATGACCATAACGAGAGCAGCACACTTCGGAGAGCCAGACGCCCTCCACTCGACCTCCATCTTGCTCTGTTCTTCCCGTAAGTGCGACTTGTTGTGCTGATCAATGGCACCGCATCATTCACGTTCAATGTCCCCACCACGAGACGAGTATAAAAGCCGACACGGGGACAGGTCGAGGGACCGGTACAGAGACCGGGACGATCGACGCGACCGCTACGACGACGAAGAACGCGGGAAGCGACGACGAAGCCGAAGCAAGTCAAAGAGTGACGACAAGGCAGAAGAGTCATCTCGGAAGAAGAGGGACAGGAGCAGAAGTCCAGATGACAGGAAAAAGTACGTGTTTATTCTGTGAAGAAATACTCGAGTCTAATCAGGACAACAGGCGCAAGAGAGAGAAGTCTGCGGAGCGCAAGGCCCGCAAGGCGGAGAAGAAAAGGATGAAGGAAGAGGAGGAGGCGCGACAAGTTGCAGAACTGAGTGTCTACAGCGCGACGGACAACCCTTTCCACGACGTGAATCTGGGACAACAGTTCCGGTGGCACAAGAAGAACGAGAAAGAGCGCAAGCAAGGCATGACTATTGCGGAAGCGCAGAGGAAAGATGCCTTGAGACGTCAGGAAGCCAAAGAGGAACTGGAGCGGTTGAACAAGCGTCGGGCAGAGAGAGAGGCGGAACAGCTACTGCGCGAGGAGGAAGAGATGCGGATGCAGAGGCTCACCGAGTCCGCACAGATGGCAGATTGGTTGTCCAAGGAGGAGGGCTTCCAGCTCGAACAGGAGAGGACGAGGGCGGCCATTCGTATCAAAGAGAAGAGGGCAAAGGCCATCGACTTCCTGGCGCTCAACTTGCGATATGTGAACCCAGTCAGTGACGAGAACCAGGAGGTGGACGACGAAGAGCTCGAGATCGACCTAGATGAGCCTTACAAGATTCTTGACGTGCGTTATCGCTCACTCTCCTGGGGTGTTTTCCAATACTGACATGCACTCACAGTCACTTTCGCCGGAGCAAGTGGAGGAATTGCATGGTGACGTCGAGCGATATCTCACCCTGGAGCAATCCGACGTCAATATCGAATTTTGGACGGTACGCATGTCAGGCTTTCCTGAGTAAGCCGAGTCTCACGCGCGCCGTAGCAAATGATGGTTGTGGTCAAAGACCAGCTGGACCGTTTGAAGGCAAATGAGCGCTTGGGTGTGGAGGCAGCGGCTGCCGTCGAGTCCGACATCAACGCGCTTCTCCAGGGCAAGTCGTATGACCACCTCGTCGTTCTGCAGAAGCAAATCCAAGGCAAACTCGCGAGCGGCGAACCTATAGACGTTGAGTATTGGGAAGGCCTGCTCAGGAAGCTTCTCGTATGGAAAGCAAAGGTACCTGTTCTTCGGCGAGATGCGTTATCCCTGTGCTGATTGAAGCTTTCTAGGCGAAACTCAAGACTCTGCACGAGGTCGTCGTCCGTAACCGCTTGGAACAACTTCGCAAGCGTCAGCGGGACGAAGCACTTCAAGCACAGGAAGAACTGCTCGCTGGTGTCGCTCGGTCGGCCGCACGTGGCGAGAGACCTATCGTGTCTGAAGCAGAGAGTCAGAACGCGGGGCCAGCGGAGGACGTCGAGATGTATGATCGATCTATGAGCCCTGCCTTGCTCGACATCAGGAAATTGCCGTACGAGGAGCGCCAAATCGATATTGTCACGGAGTTGGAAGATCTTCGTGCTCTAGTGAGTCATTTCTGCGTTCCGGCTGTGGCGCATGTTGTCTGAACAGAATTAACAGATGGCCGCCCGACGCGCTGTTGCTCAATCCCACTTCGTGCCCAAGACTGAGAAGCCAATCGTGGAAACTGAAACCCCAGAAGCGGCAAGCAACGCAGACCTTGCGTCTGAGGCTCTATACCGCGCAGAGGCGGAACGAGAGCTCGACGAAGAGGAGGAACTGTTCAATGTGGAGGAGAATATCGCCCACCCAACAAGCTACAACTGGGAGGACAAGTACCGACCGCGCAAACCGCGGTATTTCAATCGTGTGCACACGGGCTACGAATGGAACAAGTACAATCAAACCCACTACGAGTGAGTTCCCTTGTTTGTGGCTCCATTGACAGGAAGGCTGATCGCGTGGCGTGCAGTACCGACAACCCCCCGCCAAAGGTTGTACAAGGATACAAGGTATGCTTCAATGGCATTATATCGCTATACCTTTCGCTAATGCGCAGCGGTCAGTTCAATATTTTCTATCCGGACCTCATCGATAAGTCTAAGGCACCGACGTACAAGATCGTCAAGGAAGAGGGTAACGATGACACAGTACTCCTTCACTTCACGGCAGGACCTCCGTACGAGGACATCGCTTTCAGAATTGTCAATCGCGAGTGGGAGTTTTCTCATAAACGGTTCGTGCTGGCGACATGATTGTGGCCTGAAAATCACTAATCGTTTCTACAGCGGTTTCCGAAGCAGCTTCGACAGAGGATGTTTGTCTCTATGGTTCAACTTCCGCCGCAATGTGAGTGTTATCACTTTGCGTTGCGTCCGAGTATGGTCTGACTCTTTACTTTTCCACAGTTCTATCGGAAATAGCAATCCGCGTCCCATCGTTTATACTGCTTCATGCTGTACTTTTCTATTGTTGCATCGTAGTGTACACACAAACCCCGCACAAAACGCCTCTATTGCATACAATGGGTTTCTTTTGTATCGTGGCGTGCGCGGCTTTTCGTGTATCGGGTGCAGTATGCTGAGTGGCGAATTGGGGTGCGCCGAAAGCTTTTCAAACGCGGAGCGCGTACATGAAAACACGATATTTCAATGGTAGATGCAGGGTGTACAGACAACAATGGCAATACTAAGCGATGGAGGGTGCAACGAAGCCGAATAATTACTCTGCCTTGTCCTCTTCCTTGGACTCTGCGGCAGGCTCGTCGACCTTGGGCTCGTCGGGCGTGGGCTCGTCAGCCTTGGGCTCTACAGGCTCTGGCTCCTCGGCCTTGGTCGCTTCAGCCTCTGGCGCTGCCAAAGACGCGTTGTTCTTCTGGGCGTCCTCAAACGCAGTCTTGAATTGACCCGCATCTGTCGGTCGCTGTATGTGAGGCACGCGCCACCGGTATCGAACGCATCACGTACTGTCAGAGTTTGCGAAGCGGATAGCGAGGGTCTCAGCGGTAGCCGGGACTTCAGCGTAGTCCGCGGTCACTTTCCAGACCCAGCTTCTATCGGATCCGATGTTGGGCTGCAGCTTCATCTCGCTGGAAACTGAAAACGAAAACATCAGATCCACGACACGCGATGCGCGTTTGAGGTACGCACTGAGGTGGTTCGCGCAGACTTTCAACGTCTTATCACGTCGCATCACGAGGCGCACCCTCTTCGTCTCCACGCTCTGAAGCAGACGCACGTCTCCGGTGCCCCTCTCTTTCCACTCGTTGGATTCTGTGACGAAACGGAACAACTTGGCGCGCCTGTGGCGAGGAGTCAATTTTTTGTCATGAAGAGAACATGCTAATTACGTACATCTTGAAAAGGACCTCCTCGTCTTCCTCGCCCGTCTTGGTCTCGACCTGCTCGGTGAGCTTGATCACCGGCTCGAAATGGGGATCGTTCTCATCCTCCTATCATAACAAGTTGTCAGTCTTTCAGCTTCACACGACATACACCATGGCCATCCAGGACGGGATCGATGGAGCTTTCTGGGACTTGGCTGGGATCCTGAGGACGAACGAGAGCACTCACGCGAGTAACAGCATCGAGAGACTCGGACATAGTTGCAGATAGGATATCGGATTATGTAGGGTGAAAGCGAAGAGAGAGACGAGATGAAAGTAGTGGCAAAAGATGAAAAGGTCGCGTGGTGGCTGCAGGACTGAGATCAGCAACAAGGACCCCGGATTGGACGCCAGGGGTCCCACCCACCCCTGCGCGACCATCGAAGCGCCTGCCGCTTTCCACATTTCCACAACACGACCATGGCGAGGCTCAGCACCTCAGCACTCTTCACGATGTTGTGGTCACTATTGCTCGTCCTACCTGGGCTTGTATCGGCTCACATGGTTGAGGTGGCCGCGTCGAAGAAGGAATGTTTCTTCGAGGACCTACACATCAACGACAAAGTACGTGTCACTTCACCTGTAATACACGCATTAGCTTGATGATTCATATCCGCGAAGATGACCGTCACATACCAAGTGGGAGGCGGTGGACACCTGGATATTGACTTCTGGGTGTGTGCTCATCCCTTCTTTGATGCAACGAATGTACTCAGTTTGGTCACAGTTAACAGATCCAGAGGGTCACGCACTACACAAGCAACTAAAGCAATCTACGGGCACCGTCTCTATCACTGCGTTGAAGGACGGCAGACACGAATATTGCTTCTCAAATCAGATGAGCACTGTAGTGGACAAGCTTGTCAGGTGAGGCTCGATTCGTCGCTGTATGGCGCACATGCTCACGAACATCCGAAAGCTTCAACGTCCATGGAATTGTATATATCGATGACGATGGTATGTATACTCTCTCATACTGCCGTGCCCGTGTACTGAGTTCTCGCAGATACGGTTGCTCCGATCGAGAGGGAGATCCGTTCTCTGGCTGCGGGTTTGATGGCTGTCAAGGACGAAGAAGAGTACATTGTGGTACGGGAGCGGACGCATCGCAATACGGCGGAGTCAACAAACGAACGCGTCAAGTGGTGGTCAGTGGCGCAGGTCGTGATCTTATTCGCTGTGGTGGCTTGGCAGGTATATTACTTGAAGGTACGCGTATTCTTCGTGAGCTCATGGTCAATTGAACTAACGTGGTCATGGCAGTCATTCTTCGAGGTTAAGCGGGCCTTCTAGATATTACCGCTTGCTATATAACTTATCGGTCTGGCATTACTACACTGTTTAAAACGTGACGAACACCGCCTTGCGGTAGAAACAGCGCAGGGAGATACCAGTCTGCAGAACTTCTGACCATACTACAGCTGCGTGCCTCAGGCACTTCAGTCTATCCCGCCAATGTCCCAGCATCCTTGACATACAAACGTCCGTAGTCCGGTAAGCAAGTGCGTCATACGTCTCAAAACTATCTTACAGTAATTTATCATGAAGGTCGTACAGTAATATATATTCCACGACATGGGAGAGAAAACACCTAGCCTTAGTGTCCATATAGAATGTCCGTATGCGTGTTTGGTTATTATTCAACATTCAAACCCATGTGGTGGCAAGGTTACCCCACCAGAAAGTGCTGTGGTATGTGATCCACATCCCTGAATAACGAATGGTGAGCATCCGAGCATTGTCTGAAGAAGACTTATAACGTACCCATCCACTTTCGTCTGTCTCCAAACAGGTCGACCCGTTTCAACCCTTGCGTTCGCTCATATCCTCGTATGGAATGTGCCCGTCGACAGCGATCATCGAATGCCGACACCATCAACCTGTAGTTGTCAGGATAAAGATCTTGCAAGTGCAGACACTCGGTCTCGGTGAGCGGCTGCTGCCAGTAATCATACACAGCCATCAAGACGTCCCCGACAGTGATGCCTTTAGCCCGCTGTGCAACTATCGGGCCCCAGTCGCTCTGCAGGCAGTAATCGCTCGAGATCACCATCCTATCTTGTGTAGGCCACGTCGCGCTCTGCTTCCACGCACCGTCCAAGGTCATGATGATGTTCTGGCCCGTGATGCGCCGTGCCGTGTCGGGCGTGTGGCGGAGATCCCAATCGAGATGTGGCGCAGTGCCGAAGGGGTTAAGGCCTAGGAAAGGATGCAGATGCACGCTCATTCCATAGCCATCCAGCGTACGAGGAGTGGCAGGCGGCCATCGGGGAGTACCGACGGGTGGGAGAGTTCCCGGCCAGTGACCGGGAACTGGACTACTTGCAGCCAAAAGCATGCCCGTGCTCTCGTCGTACGAGGCGTACCATGTGCGTGGCTGGGAGAGCGGATGAGGCTCCCAGAAGACCTCCGCAGGTATCTCGGGGTGCGGGTTGGGATAGCCTACCCACGGCGGGTTGAACGAGTTGAAGGGTGTCGCAACACCAGCTGGGTATGGTGAAAACCCGAGCGCACCTGAGGGATATGCTGGCGTCGAAGGTATGACGGGTTGGAACGCCGCTGGCGTCCTTGCAAAGGGAGTCCCTGGAACGCCCGCAGGCGTCAACAACGGTGTATTGAATATGTTCTGTCCATGACGGCCGGTGCTCATCAGACTGGGTCCGACAAAAGGGTTCATCGGCGTCCAAGGCGTGGTTGGCACAGTAGGTAGCCTGGGCGAGATGTGGGACCCGCCAGGTGTGAGTAGGTGTGCACGCTCGGGAAGGACTGACAGGGATCGTGAGTAAGTTTCATCCACTTGACTGGTGGTCGCTTACCTTGTACACCAGGGTTGACCATCGGCAGTCTTGAACGCGAGACGCTTCGGCGCAGGCGAGGCAAACGAGACGAGCTGCATCGCCCCTCTCTATGTCCGCGGCGGTGGCATCGGTCGTCTTCGTCGGACGAGTCACAGTCGTTGTCTATGCGGGGAATGACCGGCGTTCTCCTACGCCGCCGCCTACGCTCGCGTGCACGTCGCCGGTCCTCTTCGTCAGACGACTCGTATTCCAGCGCACCGTCGACTACTGGTGGAATTACGGGCGTTGTAGGCATGCGGGGCGTCGGTGGAATGTTCCATGGCCATGACATCCTTTTGATCAGCAGGTGCTGGTGCAGAGGGGAAGGGGTAGAAGGGTAAGGTAAATTTCAATAATCGTGGCGGTCCGGCGCGAGGAACGCTGCTGAGCAGCCGCTATTGAACTTTATAGTGTGTGAATATCCTGAAAATACCGCAAACCTACTCGCCACACTGCCCCCGCGGTGCGCTAGTCAAGGTCACCGTGGATGCCACTCGCAGGGGAAACAACAGACGATAACGAATTTGTACCCAGCAGCTTGATCATGGGCAGACGCCCTAGTCCCGATGCGATCTGCAGAGAATACGTAACTAGGTAAGACGGTATTCTTCGCCACTGCCTCTGAGATACCTGATGCACACGCAGACGGACATCGAACATCAAGTAGGCTCATCCCTGAGGCAGACACAATGGGACGCTTTGGACGCAGTAACAACGTCAGTGTGCGCTCACTCGACTGACGCTACACTGCTAGTGCATCTCTAAGGCCCGAACTGAGCCTGACATAAGCGGCTCGGAGACGATAGCACGATAGATAACTTGGTTATCCTCTGAAATCGTAGCCAACTGACGCTGGCCCTGAACCAGGATGCCGGCGTGGACATTGCGAATTGCCGACAAGAAACAGGCAACTGGCGTACCTGGGCATAGCAGGCCTCCTCGGCAGCACAGACGACGCTAGTCCTGTGTTGGTATGCGCAATACAAGAGCAGGGTCATTGATGATTGCTGTACGATCTAACCAATATTGTTCGCAGAATACACGTACACTGATACTGGGTAGTAGAACAGGAAAGGGATAGAAGCGGCGGTTTGATACGAGAACGGAACGACATCGTGATGGGATCCTGCGTGCTAGCTATTGTACAAATGGCTTATGTCAAGATGAAAAAAAGGAACCTGAAGCCGTCCGATGAACCAATGACGGGGTCGCGAAACATATTACGTTCTATGGGTTTGAAGGCCATCGCTCAACGCCAGGTTGGCCTGGGTCCGCTCCTCATGCTTGCATTTGCATCCAAACTCATACTTGCCTCAGCAGCAGCTTTCAACCTGGAGGACGACCGTGGGATGGGCATGCTCATCATGGACAGCCGCTTGGGGCGTTTCGCCGGCGAACGCTCAGGGAGGGCCACCCTGCGCGGACCCACCGGAGCAGAGACGCTCTGCCCACTCGACGACGCGCCTTCTCCTGTGCTCGTCCGGAACTTGGGAGACAGCTGCGGAATCATGCTCGACCGCCGTCTTGATCTCTCCATACGCACGGGACCGATGTTGGACTTCCTGCGACCGCTCTTGGATCCGACCACCTTCGGTGTCATAGGTACGCGCTTGGCTGGACTCCTCGCCCTGGAGATGCTCATCGTCTCTGAAACACTGCCAACACTCGACGCGGGCGACTGTGCGCGGTTCATATTGCGGTCACCGAGCGGAGACACACGCATTGGGGATGAGCGCTCCTCGTCTGTCTCTGCCAGACTTCCCAACGCAGATCCTCTCGTACGAGACTTGAGGAACCCGCGGTCGAGGTGGCTCGCCCTAGGTCGTTTGCCAAACACAACTCGTGATTCGGCAGAAGTGGTAGATGCGGATAGTCTGTGGGGGTCCCGGGAGCCTGAACCGAAGCTTATATTGAAATGACCGCTATCTTCTGTCTTCTCATCCTCCCACTCGCTCTCGAGCGTGGGTGTGACACGACTTGTCGAAGACCCTGCTGATGGTACAGAGTTCGAGAAGGGTGATTTTCCCGCGGAGGAGACCGTACTGCTATCCGGCGATATGACAGAAATTGTTGGCGTCAAACCCAACCCTCTATCATCGATGTCGCCCTGGCCGACTTCATCGATCCACTGCACGCCTTTCTTCTTTCCCTTGTCAGACGCGCGACGATACGGCGCGGCGCTCGCCATGCTTGAGCGCAGCGACTTGCGCGGCGAGCGGCCGAATGATTTGCGCGGGCTGGGGCCCACAGTGGAACCGAAAGATGAGGCGCGGCGAGAGGGTTTGGGAGCAGGGAGATGCGTGACCGCGGGGCCCGACACGCTACGCCGGCCGGCACCGACTACAGGGAAACCCTTGAAGGCATCGAAGCCAAAGCCTAGCTTAGGGGAAGGACCAATGGCGTATTCGGATGCGGTGAAGCCGAGCAACGATTTGAACGCCTCGTCATTGCTGTCCGCCACCTTCTTCAGATTCGTGCTGAGGGCATTCACAATCGCGGGGAGGTGCTCCGTGTCTCCTTCTGCTGCTTTTGTGAGGACACGCCCTGCATCCGCCAACATAACGGTGCATCGCCCCACCAAACCGACCAGACTGATGATGGTGCTCGCCTGAACCTCGACCGCTTCGCGCATCGCGTCTCTCCTAGCTTCCGCTTTCATCTTCTCCATCTCCGCGCGGTGCATACGGGCATCGAGGCGAATGAGTTGTACGCCAACGTCATCTATCTTGTCTGAACGACGCTCGCTCACAGCTCTCAGGGTAGCGTCAAACATCGCGTCAGAGTTCCCTGCGCGCTGTACGCGCGTGCGTAAGGTGGAGCCCGGCTTTATAGCATCTTCTTCTGGTCCCGCCAACGCGCGTAAGAGACCGCGCTCCGCTTCAAGGTCTGATGAGAGGGGTGCATGTGTCGCCTGCACGTCCAGCTCAGTCAAACGGGCGCGTATGATTTTCAGCTTGGCCTCGGCGACGTCAATTCGGCCTGCACATGCGGCACCATCTATGAGAGCAGCCTGCGTGTGTTCTGTCTTCTGCCGCAAGTCTGTCTTCGCCTTCTCTACCTCCGTAATAGCTTCGCGCTTCTTGCGCTCTTCTTTCTTGCTCTCCGCGTCCCGCTTTCCGGCAAGTTGGGCCTTGAGCTCCTCGACTTGAATGTTGAGCCGGTTGATCGCCTCAACATACTGGCCAACGTGCCTGTCAACGTTGACGACATTGCGCGTAACGACCTTGGTCTTGATCTTCGTCGCGCGCTCGGCATAGACTAGTGTGTTGTGCGTGTCATCGAAGTTCGCGGATGTCGGCGCCACGCATACGATCATGACTGTCTTGCAGTTCCCGCCGAGTGAGAACTTGAGAAGGCGCGTGAGTTTGCTGTTCCGGTACGGTATGTGACGGGTCGCGCCGCCGCTTTCGCATAGCGCGTTGATGCAGTTACCGAGAGCAAGCAGCGACTTGTTGATGTTCGCACCCTCCACCATGCGCTGCCCCATGTTCATTGTAGCCGCAGCGCGCTCGCTGCCTGCGAGGTCGATGATCGAAAGCGTCGCCATCGTACGCGTTTCCGTCATTGCTGCGGTCCGCGGTGACTGCGTGACGTGCACCTGCAGCACTGCGTGCGAGCGCGACGACGTCTCGTTCGCATGTGTCGGTGACTGCGTGCGGCGCGAATTTCCAAGCAACACGATCTGCTTTACCTCGTCCGCACTCCTGGGCCTCAGCTCCGCCAATCCTACAACCTTCACCGACTTATCTTCCCTGATTTGCAGACCACCGCGTGTCGTGGGCGTGCCCGCTTCCG
This sequence comes from Ceriporiopsis andreanae CBS 279.92, assembly GCA_001969225.1. Classification (NCBI taxonomy): domain Eukaryota; kingdom Fungi; phylum Basidiomycota; class Agaricomycetes; order Polyporales; family Meruliaceae; genus Ceriporiopsis; species Ceriporiopsis andreanae. The sequence continues at coordinate 3,657 of ALYI01003798.1, read as the reverse complement.
CCAGAAGGTCTCTAATCTCTTCATTGTATATCTCCAGAAATGTTACAACAACGTCAATGTCGTTTTCCTCCCGTCGGTCTTCAATTTCTTGAAAGAGGTCGGCCATGGTGAGGTAGATAATACCGGGGTCGTCGTCGGTCCCGCTGATAGTATGCGTCTTTCCACATCCCGTGGCCTGTAGAATGCGAGGAACAAATCAAAGTGAGAAGGATTCTACGGGAATCACAGCTGCTGAAGAGATATCAGGTTGCATGACTTCTCCGTTTTCCTGGAGTCCCTGCTAGTCCCAGAAGCTGGCCGAGATGGGGTTCGAGGTCGGGCAAAACATCATAGTTCCTTACCTGCTAGCTGGAAGACTCTCCTGCACGTCCCAACTGGACCGCCAAAAGGCCCGAAAAGGTCGCGGCTAGCGAGAGCGAGATGCCTTCCCGTAGCCAGCTCCAGGGACAAACAAGAACTCAAGAAGGAGAGCTTGCCAACGAGCCCAAAAGCTCTAAATAACTGTAACAGAGACACTCACTCCGTATGCAAATATCGTGGCATTGTATCCATCGAGCAAATTCTTCAATAGTGGTTTCGCTGTGCCCTGATACACGTCCTGCTGGGCCGCTTGATGATCGAAGACGCGGTCGAATATGAAACGTCGGTCTTTGTATCGTTTGGTCCCAGGCGGCATAAAACCGCGTTCCATGAAGGCGCGAGAAGCGTCTCGTTCTTGCGGGTCAAAGGTGAGGATGCGGTCGTCGATGATCTGTACGATTTCTCGGAGACCAGTGTGTGACGTGACAGATTTTGCAGGAGTGGATAGGGCACCATCTGTGCGTATGCAGGCGTCGTATACGCGTTCTGGAAGACGGGCGGCTTCCCAAGTGGTGGGTGGTCGCACACGGACTTTTGTCGTGCCAAATCAGATGCCGGACGTTGCAGAAAGAGTGGCAGACACACCTGCGACGTTGATAGACCCCGCGGAAGCCATTTGCAATATTTATCCAGCGAAAATAAAGAAGAAGATAGGGGAAGGTCGTTGAGGTGGGCGTTAAGTGAAGAGGTCGTCGCAGTCTAAGTCGAACATCCCATAACGACCACGCGACATCGAGGGCGCGTCCACCCACGAGTACGCGCACGTGATCGCGAGATCATTATGTAAGCCCCTCCCGGGAAATCGATCCTCACGCAATGTCTGTCGATACCCTCCATGTCGCCGCTCCTGCCGACTTCCATGTTCACCTACGGCAGGGTGCATTCTCAGAACTTGTCACTAAGCATGTGAGCCAAGGCGGATTTACGCTGGCGTATGTCATGGTCAGTCAAGAATATCGACTCTCGCTCGGGGTTCACTCATCAAAAATTAAAGCCCAATCTTCAACCACCTATTACCACCACCGAGGAGGCATTGCTGTACAAAGCTCAGCTGCAAGCCATCAATCCTTCTGTGGACTACATGATGACTCTCTATCTGTCTCCGGAAATCACTCCTAGTGACATCAGAAAAGCCAAGGCAGCCGGTATTGCTGGTCAGCGATGCTCCGTCGTTCTCTGCGGCATCATGCTCAAACGCGTGCACAGGTGTGAAGTCGTATCCACGCGGCGTGACCACCAATTCGGAAGGCGGCATTGAGTCATATGAAGCATACTATGCCGTGTTCGAGGCGATGCAAGAAGTAGACATGGTGCTCAATCTCCACGGCGAGGTCCCGTCGGACGCCGCGGCAAATATCTGCGTGTTGAACGCAGAGCCCGCGTTCCTTCCTCATCTCCGGACCTTGCATTCGCGGTTCCCGCGGTTGCGCATCGTGCTGGAGCATGCGACGACGCGTGCCGCTATCGATTGCGTCAAGAGCCTCGGTGATACCGTAGCGTGCACGATCACTGCCCATCACCTCGCACTCACTGTCGACGATTGGGCTGGTCAGGCGTACAATTTTTGCAAGCCCGTTCCGAAGTACCCAGACGATCGCAAAGCACTGCAAGATGTCGTGCTTGAAGGTGCGACGTTGTGACTCTTGTTTCGAACGATGGGCTTACGCGCGGCGTTCAAAGGGCATCCTCGCTTCTTCCTTGGCTCGGACTCTGCGCCACATCCGCCTCAGCGCAAGGCCACTGCGTCTCCTACGCAAGGATGTGCGGCGGGTGTATATACCTCGCCCATCCTACTTCCGCTTGTCGCGCATCTGCTGGAGTCGTTCGGCGCGTTAGAGAGACTAGAGGGGTTTGTCAGCACTCACGGACGTGCGTTCTATCGCCGACCTGCACAAACCATGCTTCTAGAGCTCGAAGACGGTAGCGTAGAAGAGAGGAAGAAAATGGTCGTGCTTAAACGTGTACAGACAACCGTCAAGAACGTATACACGTCGAACGACCAAAGCGTGGTGCCGTTTTGGGCTGGGAAGGAACTCGGCTGGGATATCGTGTCACATTAGGGATATCGCATAGAAGTTCTGGGCGGAATGTGCATCCATTTACTGCCCACATGAATGCTGGACATAGAAAAGCAGTGTCACACCGCGCCTTGTGCAGCACCGTGTTTGGGTTCGTGGGCGCTCCACATGTCGGTCATCCATCGATAGTAACCCACGCTCTGTCTCCTCGACTTCCACCTACAGGGTACGCAAGCAGACCAGGTCCTCGGCTGTACCGGTCATTAGGTACCTAATTCGCATTCCATTCGTTGTCTGTACTGGTGTTACTCGTAGGACAACGCAGACATGAATGTAACTCTCACTCCTTTCGATGTCTGGATGACTTTGTCGCTGTGGCTATCGGTCGGAGATCTATGTATGCTGCAGGCGGTGAGCACGGGGCAGCAAACCCCCAAATATTGTACTAATGGTCTGCGTCTCGGTCTAGAGGATAGAGCTGATGTCGCAAAAGGAGCCTGGTCTATTGACTTGGATCGTTGCGGGTGGGCAAATGAGGATCTGAGCTCAGCAATCGGTCTATACGTGGATGAGCTTTCTGGAAGAATAGCAATACTCTCGATGCGTATCACAACACCTCGTAGTAGTCATATGCCAGAAATGGCGCAGTGGGTTCTGCACATTTACGATACTTTGTAGGCTCGAAACTCCTTGTTGATAGCTAATTCGGCGCGAAGATGATCGCGTCTATCAACAGTATGTGCCATTGGGAGACATCGCCACGTCAAGTGAGCTGTGTCTCATTGAGAGGAGAAACTATGTGGTCTGCGAGACGACGAATGGCTGAACTGAAGAAGCTCTTGTCGGCGCCCGAGACCGATCTCGGGATTGACTACTGTCTCTACTCCTCTCGCGACGGTTTTATTGAGTCTAACATCCCTGCATATGTAATGTCTTCTTTAGCTACTCTTACTGTTCGTGATCCCCTCTTTCGTCCTTCTACATCCTTGTGCTTGCCCGTGTATGACCCTCACCCACCGCCTGCTCATCCCTACATACGCGCCTCCTCCGCATATTCCCCCCTCGTGCAACTCTACGCGCGGTGCGGACAACTCGAGACGGCTCAGACATGCTTCCTCCGCCTTGGTAATATCGCGCCCTGGTGTCGCTTCGGTTGTTGTGTGTTCGAGACGCCGCTCCACGTCTTCGTTCACTGCCCGACCTTTGCGTCACTTCGTGCGGCTGCCGCCTCGTCCGTCCACGCAGAGGTTTCCAAGCTGCTTTGCCACCAGCTGGAGAC
>ALYI01003797.1:0-66333 GCA_001969225.1 Ceriporiopsis andreanae CBS 279.92 | reverse complement strand
GCAATTCGCGCGCAAGACCACATTTCTGACTTGAATTATTGAGACACATGTTTTGATATTTGTGTGTGTAAGTGGTCACGAAAGACCGAAGGTTTGAGCTCGTGCTGACCGGCTGCTGCACTGTGGAAATTATCTAGCATGTAATTCTGAGCAGGTGACATAGACCAAATAGAGAGAAGGCTTTCAATTGAGTCTGTAAATTTTAGGTCGAGAAATAGGCAAGCGCGTCGAGACCAAGTATTTTATTTTCGAACCTGCAGAATCATCCCCGAGTGGAGAACACTAGGAATAAGCAAAATGAGTTAAGCTGTTGCGCTCCGTGACGACTAGGTCCTGACGTTTCTTATGAATTTTTTCGGAGTTATACGCCCGCGAGGTGGAAGTCCAATGTCCACCAATGTCCACCAGTGTTCACCGCTGGATACCGCCGTGAGCCGCCCACCCTGGGCTGCGTCCACCGGTGTCCGATGTCCGTCACCGATGTCCGATGAACCCCGCGGACATGTGAAACATCGTTCAGTGGTGTCCACTGGTGTTCGGCGTCGTTCACCACACCTGAGCGTTGAAGTCCAATGGCGGTCAGCGAACTCAATTGATCGCCAGTGAACGACAATGAACATCATTGGCGTGCTGAAATTATGCCGTGCAGAGTCATTGAACGCCGGCTGACTTCACTGAACTCTCGTGGCCGCCACCAACCTCCGTTGACCTCCACTGAACGCGACGCTTCATGCGAGGCGTACAGTGGACCTCGGTGAACTTCAGCGAGCTTCAGTGTCCGCGCGCGTGAGAATAACGGACAGCAGACGGAACTCCGTCTGTAACTGTAACAGTACACATCCAATTGTGTTCCTAGGCCTCTACATATCTGACTACCACCATGGAACAGCCCGGCATCGTCAACTTCAGCGGCAGAGTCGATATACAACGTCGCCGCGATGAGCTCGTGAAGATAGGTGAAGCGATGGGTATTCCAAACCTCGCCAACCTGCCGAACAAGACATCTATAATTGGAGCAATCAATCAATACATTGCCGAGCATCCAGAAGTACAGACAGCACCTCGCTTCCAAGGGCTATTCATGTCCAGGAAGTCATCGACAACCGACCGAGGGAAAGCAGTAACGAAGGGTCACCGTGGAAAGACTAGCGCGGATAAGGCAGCGGAAGATGCGGCAGCGGAACAGGGGCATGTTGGACCGCCGACTGGGTGAGCCCCTCCTAGAGCGAGGTCATCATGTCAGCTAACAACTTTCAAAAGCGCGATGAAGAAGCTACTCACGAAGGGCATAGCACGCGACCCGCCGCCGACTTTTGAGTCGTTCCAGGCCGTCGCTACGAATCGCCCCGGGTATCAAAAGGACACTAAGGATGATGATCAAGAGATAGGTGAGTACTCGCGCCACATATACACCGTCATTGTCGAGTGGCTGATTACACTTACAAGACGACGACGACTGCATCTCTCCCTTGACCTCAGAAGGACCTGCCAGTGAACCCTCGCTGGCCATTGATGCGGGCAAAGCTGCCGAACAACAGCCTCGCGCGAGCCACCCGAAGCCGAGCAACGTGACAGGCGCTGGAGTGGACGATGTCGGCACGCAGGAGGAGGCAGAGGAAGCCGACCTGTTCGAATTTGTGCCCAAGCCACAACTCCCGCCTGTGCCAAGCACTCCTAAGAAGAAGACGTGGCGTAGCAGTGAGTCTTCCCACTCTTCTCACTCCAAAGGTCTTGCTGATACTGAACGGACTAAGTCTGCGTGAGATTCCGTGATCCGATGAACACGGGCCGCGTCTTGAATGAGACGTGGATTGAAGAGGGTCCAGATGTTCGTATTAGAGAGTCCACCTCTAACGGAGATCACTTCTATTATGCGTATTTGTCCGATATTCTCCAAGCGGCACTGAACATGGACACGCCTGTAAAGAGTAAGCATAATTGTGATCTCATCACATCAGAGTCTTATAGCATACATAGAAGCAGGAGGCCGTCTTCTCCGCGGCCCAGTGCAAGCCCAGGGGTTGCCTGTTCAGCTTGGCACTGTAGAAGCAGTCGCGGACGGCGAGGCGCGGCAGCTCGACATGGACAAGGTCAACCAATACCGTCTGAACGAGGACGACGACGGCAATTTTGTGTGCGACGTGATCTGGGAGACAGACCGTGACGTGAGTCGCAACACTATCATCAGTCATTATGAAGGACTTACAGATTCCAAAAGGCTTTGCCGAGGTACGCGGCAGGATACGAGTTCGCCCTTCAAGCGGCGAAACCTGCCCCCACGGTTGAAGACAACATGCCAGCAGCCAGCGCCACATCCGCCTCCTCCGAGTCAAAGCCAATCCACGCGGAAGCCAAGGCTAATGACACGAAACCACAGATCAAGTCGGCGGCAGTCACAGAGCCCAAAATCAAGGCCCCACCGAAGATCACGCCTGCAGGGTCGACATCGGAGGAGGAGGGGCTCTTGCTCTATCTCCGTGACTTGCTTGATGCTCCGCCACAGCCTTGGAAGAAAGCAGAGATTGCCCTCGATGTTCTGCAGCGCTTCCTCGCTGTGCGCAATGCATTCGACACCCTGGAGACGATGGGATGGCAGGGAGGCAGTAACGGTGGATTCAAGATACCGGACGGTGAGTGCTATTTATCCTGTACGTGATCATCATCAGCTGAAACAGCTTAGATAACGACGAGTTCGCGGGCGTCACCTTCCGCAAGGATTTCGTGTATAAGGTATTCCATATCACGCGCACGGTGGGCCATCTTGATGCTGCGGCTTTCAAGACGGACGGTGAATCAGCGCTCGCGCCACTCGCAAAGTGGGTCAAAGACCCTTACAGTGACACGCCAGAGAGAGCATTCTTTGCGCGGATGAGTCCTGCGGCACTTGCGCGATGGAAGAAGGAGCCGACCGAACTCCCGATGCCGAAATCGAAGAAAGCGAACTTACGCAAAGATTCTGATAGTGACGAGGATCGCGCAGGACCGAGCAAAAAGGCCAAGAACAAGGGCGCGCTGTATAACGAGAAGGCTCCAAAGGGTAAAGCGGTCAAAAAGAGATCTAAGAACGGAAAATATGAGGAGCAGGACGACAACGACGATTCGGAGGACCTCGACAACTAGAAATAGAGACTTACTATATATATATGTATGTATGATTGGTCATCTTCCCTGTATACTAGAAACACCGAGTCAGAATATTTGTCATACAAGTGTCTCAGACTCACCGTGAACTGTCGGTCCATCACTGCTGCCCCTTCGTATCGAATATGGTCACGACGCTTCGAGATCTTCATGTGGTTCTCGCGACCTTCTTTCCCGTCGATATGACAACCCATCAAGTCTTCGCAGTGCTTGCTGCGATCGTCACAATATACCCTATGCTCCGTCTGCACCGCAATCAGCGACGTGAGCCTCGGCAACCTCAAGAGACAGGTTGGAAGAAACGAACACGTGAAATTCTTCGACAAGCGTTCCAGGGGCCCACACTAGCCAACGGCGCTGAGAACGGAGATGATCAGGACAACGAGTGGCGAGATCACGCCGACAAACTTTACCGCGATATCGACACTGTTTACGAATTCCTCGGGCTCGATCCTGACAGCGCCACACCACAGACCATCTTCCAGCACGAGCCGTCTATCCTCTGCACCGCGAGAACCTCCTGCATCATTTGTCCACACCGTCGCGCATTACACTCCGTCTATCTGGACAAAGATAATCCCGGTCAGTCACAGAGGGTTCAGCTACTGCAGAAGGACCTTACTTGGTGTATGGCCGAACTCTTCATAGCCGAGTGCACATCCTGCGGTGCTCGCTACTATCCGGACCGAGTAACATATACCCCACAAGCAGGCATAGACAATGCATCTGCTGATGGCGACGATGATGGCGGGCGCAGGCAGCGTCTAGAAATAGATGCCGCATACATTCGAGTGTCTCGGCACGGCGTATGGGTTCATCGAGCGGTCGCGCAGATGCAGGAACATGCAGTCCACCGCTTTTCTGCTGGATGGTCAAATTTTGCGGACTGGATCGGGGACATAGGCGACAAGAAACTCACCAACCGACAGGCGCGAACATTATTTATCCAACATTTTTCGCGCCGTCTGCTAATCGCGCATGGACGAGGCGGAGATTTCTCGTGCACTGCGGACGCCACAGCCGATGAGCTGGCGGAGCAAATTCGAGAGGTCATTGGAAAGAACGGCGGACTACTCCCGGGAGCATTGAACCACGGATGTCTGGACTGTACACATCAGAAACGGTACAAGGCAGACCTTGAAGACGACGGAATAGCACTCGCGGGAGCAGCGACAGATGTTGCTGACTTACCAGTTCCGATCAATGACCTGGAAGCAGAACTCGTAAGTGCTATAGAATATGTTCATATCGATAAGTCATACTGACCATATTACACCAGCAAGACCCTCAAGCAGATCAGCCTCATGCTGATGCTGCGCCACAGCCAATGATAGTAGAGGTACCTGAGATGCTGCAGCAAATGCCCGCTGAACAAGAGCGCCCGCCGGGCGAAGTTCGACGTGGCTATGTTCGCATGGCAGTTATGGATGGAAAAACCATCGGCCACAGGGTGTGAATAGAGCTCACCGTGGCGCACACAGCACTGACATCTCATTTCGCGCAGATCTGCGCACTTGACACTTGCCAAAATCCGCTGGCAAACTTTCGCAACGGCCGCTTTTGTCGAGAGCACCTAGAGCAAGGCTTGGATCAGATTTGCGGAATCATACCCTGTGGAAGGCCTGTCGAGTCAGAAGGATCATTGACCTGTGATCTTCCAGCTCATCAAGCGTGGCATCGCGCTTGGGCCGCGCGATTTACCCGGCTGTCATTTCCGGGAGTACAAAGGGTTATTCGTCGTCAGCGGGCGAATGTGAATGCAGGACAAGCACACGGACCTTCACTACAAGTTGCGCAGAACCTTCCGACACTGGAAGGTCTGAACGGCGATGAGGTTGTTCATACATTCCGCGCAGGATCTGTGTATTGCATACAGACCGTTCAATGGGCTTGCGGCATGCCGGTGGGGTGGGGAAAATGCTATCGAGCAGAAAGTCAGCCTCAAGTGGCGGCAATCATCGACAGAATATGGGAAGACAAGCCCCACCTACGTCCGAGCTTCATAGCGTACGACAACGCTTGTGACCTCTTGCGCCACCTGGCAACTCAAAATGCGGAGGACCCATGGTTGCAGAGTACCCGATTTATTGTGGATGCATGGCACTACGTAAATCACAAGACAACGGACGAGGTATGCCGAAAGTGGTGCAACCCGACGCCCGCTGATGGCAGCCAACCGGACCTTGTCATCGTCGATGAAGACCAACACGGGGAGAAGCACCTCATCCGAGCTTTCAACACAGAGACAGCGGAACAACTCAACTCACGGCTTTCCAACTACGAGGCCATGTTGCGCCAGATGACAGACGTAAGCTTCGACTTTTTCGTACATGTATTGATGTTGCTCTTTGCCGAGGACGTGGAAGACCGGATCCGGCGCAAGGAACGGCAACTAGAAGATAGTGACGACGAACCCGGTACAGGGAGCGAGGAAGAGGGAAGCGGGGAAGAGAGCCAAGAAGAAGACCATCTATAGACATCGTCGGCGAGGAATGAGCAACTCGAATGAAGTTGAAGAGGTCGTGTGCGTTGTGCGGTGGACGTTGGACTTCTCGAGCAACCGGCGCTCGATTCTATTTGCTTCCGCGAGCCGCGTGTACTTACAAAAACGGAAATTTCAGCGCCACCAGATGAGGGTTCTGGTACACAAGTCGAAACGGATACTGGACTCCAGTGAAGTCCAGTGACATTCACCAGCTGCCAGTAGAGTACATTGAAGTTCAACGAACCACGCGCCCGGCTGCACTGACGTTCAGTGAACTTCAATGAAAACCAACGGAGTCCGCTGAGAGGGCTACCGGCGGTCGCTGGAGTCCACCGGGGTTCACCGAAGTCCAGCGGGGACCGATGGAGACCAACGAATAAGGCAGCGGAGGCCGGTGGAGTCCTACAGAGCCCGCTGAAGTCCGGCGGAGACTACCAGATAAGGCAGCGGAGGCCGATGGATTCCTACGGAGTCCGCTGAACTGTCCGCTTCCCGGCTTATTACTGGATTTTCGTCTCTATTGACGCAGGCGCTTATTTGCGCTCCGTATTGACGCTTATTTAACTTTACGACGCGACTTGCTAGTTCTTTGGAAGAGCTTCACGTTCGTCCATGCACACGTCCGTAAACTTGAGAAATGATATCATTTATTTTGTGCTACTGCTCCTCATACAAATTCGTCTTTGCTTACGACAATCTCCGAGAAGTCTAGCAGTTCGTATCCGCCGTTTCAACACCGTACTCGTGACTCCACGCTGTCCGCTCTCCCACTCACCGCTATGCCTGGTTTCACCGTCGTCGTGACAGGAGTCATAGGATTTTGAAGAAGTCAGCTTCATCAACGACATTAACTGCGCCTGTCCTCGTTGCTGCTTTCTCAGGTGCCAATCACGCGCCTTTCGACCCAAAGTAGCTCGGGGAGTGTGGACACCAGTCAGCGAGGCACGAGCGTGTACAACGGCTGTCCGTCCTATTGTAGGCGGTGAGGGAAGAGCCTGTGGGGAGCGTTGACTTGCATCCCGGCCAAAGCTGACAGTGACAACAGTTTGTGTCAGAGTCACTTGTTCCAAGGAGAGCTGAAAGTACTCACGTCAATCGCGACAGTGTTGCAAATAGTACTAAATGTGCTTCGGCCTTCGATATCAGCGATCAGCAGTCAGTAGCGCAGCGGAGAACTGTAAGGGATGTATGTGCAGTCTCGTCGTCGCACTCCACACAAGCATGCATGCGAGCTGCTGCGCGCGGCCCACAGAGCGCTGTTGAACAATAAACTTTAGTCTCGGGTGCGAAGATATGCCGCCGTGAGTGCAGATACAGACGCAACCGCTGTCCTTGAAATCGGCTCAGTACGACATCGTCTTGTGGCACCACTGAGCGCGTCCGTGGCGCGGGCGACGGCAAGCTGGCCTCAATTCCGTCGCGCTTTCTCTTCAAGTTCTCCGGCTGCAGCACACTCTTGTGTGTCAACCTTAACATTCGCAGAGGCAAATAAGACGTCGTCACGTAGCGCGCCCGTTGGCTGCCGGGAACCTGGGCCAGTTCGTCGCGTCCGCCCTCACGGGGAACGCGATGCTTGACAGCGTCTTCTACGCGCGCGGCGCTGCCCGCAGTCGTGGTCGCGTCTGGTATCTAGTAAGTCGATTCCCGCATCCACGACTCGTACCTGACGTTGACATGTGGTGTTCAAGATGTTCGTGGCGTTGCTCTTGTCGCTTCGGAGGGGCCCCAGGAGGCGATACGGACATGCATCAAAGGCTTGCACTGATCACTGTGCAACGTACGCGAGACCTGCGGGGACTACTAGCTCCCTGTCAAACTTGAGCTGCGTGCCTTCGTCGGGCACACGCGTCACCGCTGCGTCTGGCCTGTGCCGTGTCGGTTGAAGTTCAGCATGTCCTTAGTGGTTACGATCTTTGGAACCGTCCTCTGCTCAGCAGCCGCGTGGTCGAAGGTGGTGTCGAGACACGTCCGCGCCGGCGCGTGGGGGTCCACCTGTATTCGCGACACACATCTAACACGGGCTCTGCATCGGAAGGGATTTCGACTCGCACTCAAATCGTGTGATTTGTGATGCACCGATGCGGCTGAGGAGGCCCGGATGGCGGGGACTTGCAAATGGTCGACTGTTTTTCGTCGTCTTGAACCTGTTGCACTGGAACGATGTCATTGGTGCCGAATGCAGACGGAAATATCTAAAATACTCACTCTTCTTTCCAGACATCCATACCGATACAACCAACTCTGAGTCCATCCTCGAGGCATGGGTGTCCATTTGTGGGAGATAGAGGCCGACAACGAGAGGTTGAGGTAGTCACCGTGGGGTCTTGTCCCTGTATGTCGCGTTAGAACGGTGCACTATAGGAAACAAAGTCAAGAATCAACATGTGGTCTTGCGCGCGAATTGCGAAGACTGGGGACTCGCAAAAGGGACAGCGACCTGGAATCTAATGTATAAAGTGCGTGGTCGAGGTGAAAGCGACGAGGAACGCGGACGTTGTCGCAGTACCTGGGGTCATCCGTGATGGGAGACCCCCAATCATGATGGAGAAGGCATGGGACACGGGCGCCTCGAACCGTAACTTAAAACCCTCCATACATTTGGGGTTCTCATCAAAGTTACATTCATTCCACCAGGAGCTGCGACAAAGTTGTCGCACCATTGCCGAGAGATATATCGCTCTTTCTCGTTCGTCACAAGTGAAGTAAGTGACTCAGCTGACCTAGACGTGGATGAGCGTGCGGAGTCTTGTTCCCTTCACATGGGTCGCAGTCATGCATCATAGATCATATGCCGACGAGCTGCTCAACTCTGCAGGGGCGTCGAAATACGACACGCGTCACTTTGCGTGTACCTTCATTATCTCGTGGTTGTGTACGCCCTTGGTACGCCCTGCATTTTTCCAGACCGTCTGCGGGGTCTCGGATACAAACAAAAGCGACTGATAATTCCCGTGCTGTATACGACGTGCTGAGATGTGTTGGCGGTCGCTCAAGCTCGCTCATAAGGCTACGATTGCTACCTCGGCAACAGCTCTCGTGCTCCTCGTCCCTTGAGCGTAATATAATATAATGACGCAAACCGAGAAAAATTCGACCAACCTCCACGCAAGAAAGACTGCGAAAAGTATCGAGACAAACGAGTCGATAGCAGCTCCCGCCTTCGACCCTTTTTTGGCGAGCACCCGCCGGCGCCAATTTGATCCGTCCACGTGGAGTGTGCATTTCAATGGGGGGCAGCCGCTCTCCTTGCGGTTTGCTCACGACTCTCATCTAGACATGTTCATGAACCTCCTTCCGACCGCTTTACAGTATCTTCTAACATCATATCTCTTTACATCTACCTCTCGCGATAGCCAGCCTCTCAAATTCGAGCAACGGCATGCTCTCGGTATCTCGAGCTCCTCCGCTAGATTGGTCTTTTCCGACACACCGTCGCAATTCGCTGCGGAATCTTATGAGATCGATACTAGGACGGTGACGATTCCGAGATTGGGGCTCAAGACCCGACATCGCATACATGGCTCGTATCACGAACTTGGTTGGGATGACACGGACGTCGTCGGACCTAATGTCCACGAGCGGGTGACGCTTCAGATGCTCGCGAAGATGACGAACAACGCGTACTCGCAGCCGGGTGAAAAGGACTGGTACGACTTGGGCCCGGACTGGAATACGGTGCGTAACGCGGTTGCTGGTGTGCGGGACACGGGCTCACAGTGTACACAGACGTATCCGTTCGGATGGGAGCCAGACGCGGATGGCTTCCGCGGGCACATCTTCGCCACGGAGGATAATTCTACTGTCGTCGTAGCTATCAAGGGCACGTCAGCCGGATGGATCATTGGTGGAGGGGGCCCTACGTCGAAGAAGGACAAACTTAATGATAATTTACTCTTTTCGTGCTGCTGCGCTCGCGTAGGGCCGACCTGGAGCACCGTATGTCCATGCTATGAAGGCAAGGGCAAGTGTGACCAGAACTGCCTCGAGAAGAGCCTTGCGGAAGAGAGCTTGTTCTACTCTATCGGGATGGTGAGTACTTCGTTCGGCGAGCATGGCATGTTGATCAACGTGATATAGAACCTGTACAATAATGTAACCTATATGTATCCCAACTCTAACATCTGGATTATCGGTGAGTGCAAAAGACGCGGTAAACAAACGGTCGGTAACTGACATGATCCCGTATGTTTCAAGGTCACTCACTTGGCGGATCCTTGGCCTCCCTTGTCGGAATTACTTTCGGTGCTCCCGTCGTCGCGTTCGAAGCCCCAGGAGAGAAACTCGCTGCATCGCGTTTGCATCTTCCGATACCGGTATGCCCTCCCCCATGTTTCGCTGCGCTCGCCTATCTAACCGCGCCACAGTTAGCGTTAGACCATATCACGCACGTGTACCACACGGCCGATCCCATCGCGATGGGCACCTGCAACGGCGTTTCCTCCTCGTGTGCGATAGCAGGCTATGCGATGGAGACCAGGTGAGTGTGGCCCGCACATGGAGCACGGCCGGTTACCAGATGTATTCACGTGTGAAACCCGCTCGCTATCCACAGGTGCCATCTTGGCAAGGTGATCCGCTACGACACCGTCTCGAATCCGAAGACGCGCTGGTCAGTTGACGTGCGCACGCATGGAATCGCCGTCGTCATTGAGAAGCTGTTATCGGAGGACTGGGAAGAAGCCAGTGAACCGAGCGAGGGGAAGAGCAAGGGCGGTGTCCCTGCTCTAGTGGAAGAGAAGGACTGCGCGGTGTGTTCCGTTGTTACCCTTGGCTTCATTGTGTGTTGCTCATGCTCAGGGTCCATTCTAGGATTGCTTCAATTGGGAATTTGGAGAGTTCAGGAACACCTCGTTGAGAACACACGGCTGCGGGGGTGTCCCAGCGTGTTTGATTTAGATTCACGGCACAAGTTACCTACACGGATGATCACTACGGATTCACGACACATTTATACCCTAGAGTACATGCATCTACACCATCATACTACTTATACTTCCATCTTAACTTCACGAACAATGTTTCTGGCAACCCCATGGCGGTTCAGTCTCCTTCGCCGTCTCGACGCAGGCGCTTGGTAGGGTCCGTCGCCGACCGACAATGTTCTCTCCCTCTATCGCCTTGTCTTGGCCGTGCTATAATAATGGGTCGTGCTTCCGCGGCCAGCGTAGGGGCCGAACGGGGTAAATTTGTGCGACGGCTTTTCCGCGGCGAATAAACTTGAACAGTTTCTAAATGTGGCTGCGCACCGTTTAGCGCTCGACTCGAAATTGCACCACCTGCCCGCTTCAACTTGGTCTCGACTTCTGCCTTCTCTCACCTCACTTACACACCACCACCACCTCTCACCACACCTCCCACGACGGCGACGAGGCAGACGACGACGACTAACGCTACTCTGGCGATCCGTCATGCCCGCCGTACCCTCCGTTTCACCTACCACCGGACAGCCAACACCGTCCTACTTCGTACACACGACCGATGCGCACTTTGTCGATAACGCGGGACGTTCTCTTCTTTTGCGCGGTGTAAATCTCTCTGGCTCGAGCAAAGCCCCCAACGGTCGACAGTCGCAAACGCTAGAGGGATTCTGGGAGTCAGGAGAGGATGGCGGTAACGGTTTCGGCGCACGGCCACTCAATCTCGAGGACGGCTCCGCAGACGTCCACCTGGCTCGCTTGAAAGGCTGGGGATACAATATGCTACGCTACGTTGTGACCTGGGAAGCGTTGGAACACGCGGGACCGTGAGTGCCAGACTCGATTGCCGTGGAGCTGACACTCAAGTTGCTCGCAGTGGGCAGTACGACTACGAGTACATGGAATATACAGTGCAGGTTTTGCGAAAATGCAAAGAATACGGCTTCAGGGTGTATATGGACCCGCACCAGGATATCGTACGTCGTTTCAGCAATCGTTTCATTGCCAGCTGGGTTCTAACAACCGCTCCGCAGTGGTCGCGCTTCTCTGGCGGCTCTGGAGCGCCATACTGGACAATACCGGCGTGTGGTATCGACCCAAGAAACTTCACGGCAACACAAGCCGCCATTGTGCACTGTGAATACCCCAATGCCGAAGAAGCGGACCCTTCAACATTTCCCGCCATGATCTGGAGTACCAACTATGGACGTCTGGCCGCACAGACGCTGTTCACGCTATTTTTCGCTGGGCAAGACTTTGCGCCCAAGTGCATCATCGACGGCGTCAACATCCAAGATTACCTCCAGTCGCACTACATCGCCGCGATAGGCGAGCTCGCGGACAAGATTCGCGATGCCGGTGACCTTCTTGACGAGTGTGTCATCGGTTGGGACAGCCTGAACGAACCTTACGAAGGTTTCTGCGGGTATCCCAACCTGAACACGTACCCTTCTGAGCAGACATCGACGCTCAAGAAGGGAACGTTCCCAACGCCGGCACAGTCCCTCCGCCTGGGCATGGGCCAAGCGCAGACTGTCGATAACTGGACGTTTGGCGCGTTTGGGCCCAAGAAGCAGGGTACGGTCACGATTGACCCAGCCGGGTACAAGATGTGGGTCGACCCCGAAAGCGAGCCTCGTGGCGTGCATCCCGTGTGGGGCTGGCGCCGCGACCCCGGGTGGAAGCTCGGGACGTGTATTTGGGCGCAGCACGGAGTATGGGACATCGAGAGCGGATACGTGATCGTGCCCGATTACTTCAAGTTCTCTCCATCCGACATGGACCGCGACGTCGTCTTCCTCGAGGATTACTGGCGGCCACACTGGCAGACGTTCGCCAAGCGAATACGAACCGCCCACCCCGAAGCCATCCTGTTCGTTGCGCCGCCTGTGTTCGCACCGCCGCCGCCACTCGAGGAGACGGATCTCAAGGGTCGCTGTTGCTACTCCACCCACTATTACGACGGCCTGACGCTGATCACACGGCATTGGCACTGGTTCAACGCGGACGCGCTCGGCGTGTTGCGTGGCAAGTACCGGTCGACGTTGGAGGCGGTGAAGTTTGGAGAGCGGGCGATCAGGAAATCATTACAGGAGCAGCTCGGAGTCCTGAAGGATGATGCCAAGATCCTCGGTGCATATCCCACCATCATTGGCGAGATCGGCATTCCGTACGACATGGACGAGAAGCGCTCGTACGGCTACTCGGACAAAGGGAAGTACAAGGGTGATTACTCGAGCCAGCAGAAAGCCCTTGACGCGAGCATGAACGCCGCGGACGGTCCTAACGCACTGAACTACACCATCTGGACGTACTGCCCGGACAACTCGCACGAGTGGGGCGATGGATGGAATTTGGAAGACTTGAGCATCTTTAGCAACGATGATCTACGACGGAAAGAGGAGTATCAGATGGGTATCGCTGATGCGTCATCAGCCGCTCTGCTCAGAAGAGCGGCTGGAATGGGCACGGCGGCCCCGACGGAGTCGTCAGCCTCACTATCAACCCTCCCCGTTGGCGGCGAGGTAGAGCCCAAGCCAGCGAGCATCACCTCTCTCGATGGCTGGGAGAACGCCTATGACTTCCTCACAGATGGCTCACGTGCTGTCAAGGCGTTCTGCCGTCCCTATCCCTCCGCCACCGTCGGCATCCCCACCGACATCAAGTTTGACATCGGCAAAGCCGAGTTCAAGCTGACGGTCCGCGTACGCCCGGAAGATGCGCCAAAACCCGAAGGCCTTGTGCCCCCATCGTCTTCATCGTCCTCGAGCTCGACGCTCCACGAGCAAGAGTCAATAGGGGAGCTCGCCACCGAGATTTACGTGCCGCTCGTACATTACGCGAGTGATCGTGTACTCGCTAAATTCCACGGTGAGCAGACGGACGACGAGAGCGGCGACGGCGAGATCTCGCGGGCCTCGACGCCTGTGAACACTGCGCCTGCACTTCGGAAACCGTCGAGCTTGGACCTTTCCGCGTCCTGGCGCACACACACCGCACCAGGGACGCCGCTCGCGCTTGCGGTGAAGGTGTCCGGTGGTCGCTGGGCAGTGGAGGGCCAGACGCTCAAGTGGTGGTACCCCGTTCCTACTGCCGGCGACGGCGAGCAGGAGTACACCATCACCATAACGCGTGCTGGCGGGGCGATCAGGCCTGCGCAGGCGAAGCGGACGTGCAACTTGTGGGAGCTCCTGCGCGCCGCGTGCTGTTCGCTACTCTCGCCGTCGTCACGACGGTAACCTCATCTGGTCTCAGCTTGTCCTTCTGAACACTTTTACTCTTCGTCTCTTCCATATATGCTTATCGCGGAGGTCTGCCTGTTTTCTCTTACTCTTACATTGCTCTCCTCATTGATACATCGCATGCAATCTTGTACTACATATAATTTCATGTCATTATGTACGTTTGGCTTCACGTCGGGATGCACTCATTAGACTGATTGTTGTCCAGAAGATGTCGCATTTTAGGTCCGTGCGGGGAGCGTCGGTTGGCAGATATGTGTACTGATTGGGTAACTGTGATAGATGTGCACAGGGTTCGTATCGCCACACTGAACCTTGTATCTTATTCGGCGTTCACTGCCACAACACTCTCACACAGTGAGCTTGAGCCCTCTGTCATCTCCATCTCCCTCTCTTCTAGTCGACCTCGGCGACCAAGACTCTTGAAAGCCTTCTTCATCCTTCTCTGACCCTGGCTGTCTTTCTGATCATCATGGTAGGCTACCTTTCAACTTGTATCACTGCTGTCCATACCAATGCTACAGGGCGGAAGGCTGAGCAGCGGGTACCTTATGATGACGGAAACGATGGCTGTGGATCATGTATTACTTGCCACGGTCACGGCCATGTCGGAGACGGGAAGGCCTCGTTGGCGGCGCACTCCGAGTCGCCCTCGACTACGCTAGAATCTGGGTTGACCGAGAATCGCATCAAGAGTATCCTTGCCTTTTCTTCCTGTAGGTAAATGAAGTCTTTGCCTATTTCTATATTCACACGTCTTCTGCACAGCGGATGTGTCTTCACCCCCCGTCGCAGGCCGGTTCCACGCGGCAATCACACACGCACATGCGCCTCTCAAGCTCACCGACGTCCCCGCAAGGTCCGGAAACGATACCATCGACGACCGCGAAAGGCGAAACCTCAACCCTTGTCTCCGTGAAGGTTATCCGAGTCGTCCCGCGTCGAGCTGTACGGTCTACCGTGGATATTTGCAACTTCCAAAACACAACACTGGTGAGATTCTGAATAGCCTCATGCTGTATCCTGGATCCTAACTCCTCATCACAGGCTCTGAAACTCTGGGGCGAAGACACCCCACGTTCGCAACCGGTGCGGATCTCCCGCAGGAGCTATTCGATATCATTTTATGGTGGATAGTTCCAGAGGACATCGCCCTGCGGTGTCGATCACGTATGTTCACTCCGAAATGGGTGAAATTCACCATGCGTGAACTGTCGCACTGCGCACTAGTCTGCAGGCGGTGGGGGATGTTAGTACAACAGACCATGTTCGCCGAGATCTTCCTCAGGAGAGCGGAAGACGTGCACAGCTTGATGGAACTCCTTCAGCATCCTTTCAGCAAGCTCGCCAGCCACATTTCCGAATTATCGATTTTAGCAACCGTCGGCGAGGGATTGGTACCATGGTTCCATCTTCTTCCTAGGTTGTTGGCAAAGCTGCCTTACTGCCAAGACTACGCCATCTCGTTACAAGCGTCCGTGGCTGCGCTGCCCAGCAAGACATCACCCTCAGTCAGCGGGACACGACCTTTCAGGTTGCGATCAGTACATTGGAACCTACCAGCGGGTCGCATCATTCCATCGCACTCTGCAGGGTTGAGGTGGCTAACGCTGCACAATATGCACTTTGCCTCCTTCATCGACCTGGTGCATCTCCTCAGCGAGCTACCCGATCTTCAGTGCGCGAAACTCAAGCGGCTGACCTGGCCGGAAGGACCGTCGGTGGATCGCTTGCGTTCTCATTGGAGATGGCAGCAGCCACAGTTGGGCGCCGTGTGCGTGGAGGGATGTCCCGCCGACGAGCATACTATCTGGCTCCTGTCCAACTACCGAGCTGGTCCAGGCACGGAGCTCATACCTATCGACGGTCACTTCTCTGTGACATCAACCTCGCTGTTTCAGTGGTTACAAACCTCCATCGACATCGCTGGCCCAGTCTACTTATCGATGGATCGTCAACTTTGTCTGACGAGTAAGTATACACATCTTGCAGTTGGGTCTTCTGTACTGAGCGTTGTCGATCTGAATAGAATTACTTTCGGAGAGCGACGACTACGATAGTCCGCACCTTAGATGGCAGGTTGTCTCCGACGGACACGGTCACATCGTTACTCTTGATTTTACTCCGTGCGGAGACACGTTCGACGAGGTCCTGCGCGGCAATTGGGCCGCATTCGACAGATTCATTCATGGCCTCACCGACGTCAAGTCTGTGAAATTTCGCTTCGAGTCACAGGAGCATATGTTTCGCTTCATTCCGAACATATTGGAAACTCAGATGCCTCATATACTCACGACTATGGACCATCAAAGACTATCAGATGTAGAACTGCACTCAGTGCTTTCACTCGCTCGTGCTTGCTAAACGATGCAAGCTGTTGGTGTATTTGTGCTGTCATCATCTTAGCATATACGGTATCCATGCAATGCTCAAGACATGCCTGCTCAGCTAACCCCACAGCTATGCAGACGCGATTATATTTCCTAATCGCATCACAACGTATTCTTCTGTCGAAATCATCGCATACTTCGGCTTCTGGCCTGGAGCCAAGCATGTAGGAATGCACGAGATCTGTGCGTCAAAGTTTGGATTACAGAAAAAGGCGATGGAATGTCGTTGCGGCGTGACATCCGCGGGTTCGCCGCCATCTTTCAAGGGCGGTGCGACGACTCGATGCATGGTTGAACGCAAGAGATCGTTGCTCCAGCGTGCAAGAAGGTCGCCAGCGTTCACGATTACCGCGCCGGGCTAGTGATAACGTCATTGGCACAACAGATGACGGCGAAAAAGTACTACTTACGACTGGTGCTGCGGGTTGAAATTCTTGGGTATGCGGATTCTGTATCTCAAGGCCACCAACAGAGTCTTGGAACAGGAGAGTCAGAGTGCCAAAATCTGCAGCAAATATTTCGTGAGAGGATGTTCTGGAGATGAGACGCGTCTTTACCAGTGTGTGCACCCACGCGACTCGCGTGGCCTCGTTGCAGCAGCTCCGTCTTAATGGGCGGATATGAGAGCAGCCGGAGGTTATGGCACTGCTGGTCGATCAGCTTATCGAAGAATCCTTCATCGAGGTTGAGTCCGATGGCGATTGCGCGCATGATTTCGACATGGAGATCGTGACATGTCTGGTAGAATGCCAGCACCGTCCGCTTGAAGTGTGGCGCATCGCGTTCTTCCGGCCAGTGGTTCTTCCATTTCGGATCCCAGTCGCGTCCGATCTCTATAGTTTCCTTAGAGTCGGGACATTGTGTACGCAGCTGGGCGGCCTCGTCGGAGTCAAAGGTCTGGGTGACACGTTCACGACCCGCTTGAACGTAACCCCTGTTCGCTTCGGGGCACGTCCAAGCCAATTTGGACTGGAAGAAGACACAATTCCAACTGAGCTCAGGGAAAGTATAGTGACGCCGTGAAAGCTCACCTTGACATCTAGTAGCAGTGCGAAAAACTCCTTGTTCTGGCAAGACAAACCGTTGAACGAACAGATAGACTCGCTCGAAACTTCAAGAAAACCTACGTGATCGAAAGCATTTCTCACTGTTCCGTCCGAAATACCATGCTGAGTCAAATATATGAAGCCAACCTCCTTAAACCCCTCCACGATTTGCTGCGCTGTCTGGCGCTTCTCGGCGCCCGATTTCGCATGGATAAACTTGCTGAAATCGATGAGAGGCAGTCGAGAAGAGTTGGTCTGGCAGCCGTCGTAGATCAGGACACTCGATAGGACTAGCTATTGAACGAGAAATTTACATCCGCAATGGTGGCTAGCCCGCGCCCGGAAAAGCGCAATCGTGTACTTGAGCGACATTCCGCTGTACAACGTGCTGCGGTCGATGTCGGTCTGAGTAACACTGTACGCAGCATAGTGGATGTTGCTGGCGGGAAGAGTTTGCAGTAGGGAGGGAGAAGATGTGGAGTTAGAGGCCGCAGGAAAAGCTGCCTGTTATCTGGCTGCGAGGATGGACATAAGGTTATATATGACCATGAAGAGTCGTCGAGCGCTGAAAGATGTGTCGCTGACCTCTGGGGATCAAACACCGACACCACAGGACATTCAATGATCAGCTGGAGGTTTACATTGTGACTAAGAGTTCGATATGATGCGTGTCGTGGCTCCCGATGTGGACCGGAGCACACTGAAAGACACGAGGTTTCTGTGTCGTGAAGCTCGGATCGTAGAAGGTCTGTCGGTTGGCGTGATCTTCTTGGGCGGTACGATGGTGGGTCGGTGCTCCAGCACACGAGTAGACAGCCTGCATTCACGACGGTACCGAGGGGCCAGCTAGTAGAATGCGTGAGCACATCGGTGTCTGGTACAAGAGGGTGTTGAAGGTACACACAATTAGAGATGCAGGCTCAATGACGTTCTATGGAGACGGGCGCCATGCTGTACCTAGCGCAGTCGCCCTTCTGAGCTTCCAAGCTGCCAGAACACAGCCGCCGGGACGTCTGACGCTGGCGCCCAGCTAGGGAACCTGCCGGCCCTCTTCAATCTGAGAGGGTCGACGGTGCACTGAACACGACTGAAACTTGCGGAGCGCCATTTCCATCACGGGCAAGTGGCCTGTATCCGACGCATAAGGCCTAAAACTATGTCTACGCTCTCTATCGGATTGGCTTGGCTAGCCTTTTCGTGGAATGATTCGACGTTTGCACGCCCATGAACATCCAGTTGGACCTGCTAAAGTCATTAAATCGGAGTGAAGGCTGCAACCGGTCGTCCTAACTCACCTTGCCGCGAGTTTGTGGAGATGTTGAGGTCGGCGAAGACGGTCTCGGACATGACCATGTCGGGATAGGTCGCGATCCAATTTATGGGCACAGAGGATGATTCCTACGTCAGAAACGAAGGTGAGTGAGAGCGAGGTATGATATGTGTTGGAATACCGAAGTCGAAGATCGACACATGCACATTCCTCTCGCGCAGCGAGAGCTTTAGAGAAACACATGAAGGAATCTCGCATGCTACCATCAAAACATTCACCTCGCGGCAGGTCGCTTGCCCGGGGTCCAAGCCCTCCGGATGACCAAGAAAAAGGCCTCGTCTCGCCGGTCGACAATCCGACGAATAACGCCGCGAGGGAGGCCGTTCGCGCCGGCGCCAAATAAGCAGAAGGCAAGCGAGGGCTTTGGCGTCAAAAACGTCTTTGTTCTCCAACCTCCATCAGCGTTGCTTCAACACATCGTATTTGCTACTACCCTTCCGTCCACTCGTCACAAATGTCTGTATCGATGCTTGAAGAGATTATGGACATCGCAGCTCGACTCCCTGTGTACCCGGTTCGGCATCTGGTAAGCGTTGAATCAGATTATCAAAGCCTCGAGAAAAAAACGCCACTCACGGTGCGTTGACTACAGGAGTGTATGGAAAAGAACAAAATCAAAGAGGCTTGCATGGAACACCCAGGTGCTCCTGTTGCTACCTGTCGCTGTTGCCGCTTGGCGATGGACGCGATTGAGAGGGGCACCCTTCGGTTCTTGAAGGGGCGTCTTGAAGAGCACAATAAGACTCTCGCATGGGAGTGGCAAGAGGCCCTCAGCTACGACGCCACCGATACCCACTCCATCGACACCCCACAGCTGTCTACGACATCGAGCACACCCCCTGCCAGCGATGTTTCTGACATCAACGGCCCGTACGGGTCCGTCTCCGACCGTCTCGAATCCGAGATGGTCAACGACGGACCATACGAAATCTTAATATCAGGAAGCTCAGCGGCGATCCCACTCACGGTCCCCGCGGCTTCCACCCAGGAAGACACAGCTGCCGTGCACGAGCACGAGCAGACTGCAGCAGCAGATGATGCGGCCATCTCTGCCCTTGGTCTTGACATCTCCGAGCTCCCTACCCTCCTCGACCTCGCCGTCATTCCTGACCCCGCCGCTCCACTCAACTCCGTCCTATTCAATGGGGTGATGGTCAGCGCGTACGACAACTATCTGTTCTACGACGACCGCACCTATACCAAGGACCTTGTCGACCCGGTCTGGGATGAGAAGTTGCTCCCGACGTGGCGCAGGGACAGAGGACGCACACAGGCATGGCAGGAGCCCGAGGAATTCATCTCGTACCGCGAATTCTTCATCATCAACGAGACCGGCGACGCCTACGTGTTGCCCGACTGGTTCTCGCCCAAGCCGACTCCCCCTTCCTTGCCGACCGCTGAGGATGCTTCCTCGCCGATCGCGTCGGAGTCCGCATTGATCCAAGGCTGGCAGGAGACGACGATCGGCAACCCTGAAGTGAAGTGGGTCGAAGAACGAAGCACCGATGCGAAGAGTCTCTACGACCTCGAGTTGGATTTGACCGAGATTTTCAATTTGAAGTGCGAGGATTGCGATGTTGCCGAGGATGAGGCGGCGGTGGAGGTCACTACGTGGGACGAGGACACCTGGGTCTGGGGCTGGGACGAGTAAAGGTCTGGCAGGAAAGTCAATATACCGCTGTAATTGTATCACTCGATGTGTCTCTCGTACCTATGCCCCTTCTTCTCCCTTCCCCTTCTTCTCCCTTTCCGATTCCGTTGGACTCCCTTCGTAGTCGGTGTCTTTTCGCCCATCCGTTTCCCCGATGCCTTGTTCTGCAGCTTCAGATTGACCCTACATCAGTAATGTGTGACGCACGGAACCCTGGGCCTCCAAAGCCCGTCTGATGACCTTATCTCGTCCCGCTGATAATCCGACCAATAATGCCGCGAGGGAGAGCTCGCCGGCGTCAAGTCCTTGTTTGGCGCAAGCGACGTCGTCTAGCGCTGAAAGCGAGTTGCTCTCAACCTCGACCCCCCGTTCTTGCACGTCGCATTCTACCAACGCCCTCGCCTGTAAACTCTGCATAAATGGCCTACTCATTCTCTGAGATGAGATTTTCGCTGTCGAACACGACTTCTGCGTCTGAGGATATAACCCTGGTAAGCTTTTCGATCAGATCGATGAAAAAATTCGCTTACCAGGTCGTTGATAGTGGGATATCGTGGAGAAGAACCCGAATGAGCCCTACGAGCCATCATACGCCTCCAGCGAATGTTCAGGAGTCGACACGACTCAGTATGCGCTGATCGATGCGTCACACGAGCCTCCGGCGCAGAGTCCCACCGCCAATGGTGTTTCTAACCTCGACACCCCGCATGGGCGCGACATCGGCCTTCTCGAGCTCGAGAGGGTCAAGAGCGCGCCATACGAAATACCAACGCTAGGAAGACCAGTGGACGCCGCTATCGCGACCAACTCATCTTCCACCCCAAGTGCAACAGTCGTCCTCGAAGGCGAGCCAGCCTTGGTCCCTGTAGAAGCCCTCGAGGCTCTCGATTTCGGCATCCCCGCGCTCGCGACATTCCCACACGTCGCCGCTCTCCCAGATCCCGCAACTCCTCACGACTCGCTCCTCTTCACCGGACAGGCACCCGACACGCTGTCCACTTGGCCGTGCGATGCGCTCCTCGTGCCCGAATGGCCTGGGTGGTCGGCGAAGCCCGCGATGCTCTGCACCGACAAGGACCTCCCGCAGCCGTGGACGCCCCTTCTCGCGAGGATGCACGGCCGCGACCCCACGTTCCTCCACATGGGGATGATGTGGGCGACGAACGAGAGCGTATACACCGAGCAGGGCTTCTACGACGATGTCGACGATTTCGACTTCAACGAGGTCTGCAACCTCCGGTGCGAAGAGGGCACCGAAGATGACGAAGAACCCGCACCCGCGGCGGCGATGAAGCTCACCACGTGGGATGGGGCTATCTGGTGCCCGTTAGAGAGCGATGTCTTCAACTAGAAGACGGAGTCAGTATATCGGCGGACTTGTACTATGAGACTTCTACCGTTTTCTCGTCCACTGTCTTCGTTTGCGTTCATCGTTCACTCCCCGTGGCTTGGATCGTTCCCTTTTCGCTGGCGGTCCTCCTTGTCGAATCTTACCGTTCTTGTTTCTATCGTGTAGTCACCGGGTGCTCTCTTACGTTGCATCCATGTACCGACTGGTATTTGTACTGTGTCTCGTGGCCTCATCAAATTGCCGTGTGCCCGTCTGTTTATCCTGTGCTAGCGGAGTTCATCAGCGTCCCTTTCAGCGACCACGAGGTCAGGACAACAGACCTGTTCTTGTTCGACATTCCACCTTCAACTGACGGCTGCCCGACGATGCAACGTCCCCCACCAGTCTGCCCATCATTAGGTACGTCCACACATACTATTTTGCCACATGTGATCTTTGTTGATCGCCTTCAGATAGATGTGGCCTCCAACAAACTGACAAAATCGTAATGGAGACATCGACCTGGTGATTCACGACGTGAACACAGGAGATACGTGAGATTGTACAACTTTCGCACCAGCTGCATACATAAACCACCCATCGCTGCATTCCTGGGGTTCCTCGGTGGGAGCGAGTTGACGGGACCGAGAGTTCTTGATGTGTCGTGGAAGACGATAGCAATCCGAATTCCGGCCGTGAAACACAATTCGTCAGACGAGCTTTGTCGAGGTAGGAGAATCGACACGTCCGACAGCTGTAGAGCTAACGTAAATCCCCTCGTCTAGTAAAAGCTTCGCTACGCATGCAGAGCTCAGCATCCGTGTTGCTTCTCTCATCAGCGCACGAAACCTAAGTGTATCCTTTAGCTATTCAGCACGGTAATGGTGCCAATTGTGAGGTTGATGAGATCGAGAAAACGCGTCGACTACTCTGGCGAGGTGATCTTGGCGAACCGTTCGCGGACTGATGATCGTCAGGTTTCGCGACGGAGCTCTGGGGCACCTCGGCAGAGAGAGGTGATGTACATTGAGTTAGACACAGGGCGGCAGTGTTGGACGAGACATGAGGGTGCATCTTCCGACGATTGCGTGGCCCACGGGACAGCTTTGTCGACTAGAGATATCCGGAAGGATACTTTCTCGACGCTAGGCTACATGCACCGGTGAGTCATTTGTGTTTTCGCCAAGAGGATCATGAACTTACTCATGCTAAGTAGCCTCTCGACTCATCCTCCCAGCGAGCCAGACTGCGATCGTTGGGCCCCTTGCAGGCACCTGCACGGTCACTGCACGATGTCCAATGCTGAGGCTATATAGTTTCAAGTGGTCGTGAGGATGGACGCACGCAAGCGGCAGGTACTGGTCGTCCATTCATTGGTCCCTCCGATGTCTCGTGCGGTTACGGGTCCGTGTAGGTCGAGAGAAGGCTGCGAGATTGGTTTTCGTCGACCTCGTCTCTGCGTCCCTGCGTAGAACGGCTGGGATCGCGGCACAGTGGTCGTTCGGCGATGTGGGAGCTGACAGAGAGCAGAGCCGCTCGAATTTCCGTGAAATTCACTCAAAAATTCAAGGACAAACGCTCGCCAAACTTCGCCAAAACAGCTCTTGGCCGTCCACGTGGTTCCCGAACCTTGAAATACTCAACTTTACAGCATCAGACCACCGCAGCTAACCACAGCGTACGCGCTTTGGTGCCGCCAAGGAAGGCGTGTCGGATACCGTGGAATATTCGCGTATTCTTAGTGAATATTTCAGATTATTCTACGGTGGAACACGCGAACAATAAAGGTCATCTTTCAAACACTTGCACCTCGCGCCGCGAGTAACAGCCCCTTCGCCTGAGGACTGGGGGACGAGCATCGCACGAATTCTAGCTATATATTTATCGTATTTCAAGACTAATTCTGCGTGTCGGTGGCACAGAGCTGCTGGGAGTGCGCTAGGATGCGCTACCCGCGTATTGCAGGTCGCATAGCTAAGTGTTACGCGTCGTAAGGATCAGAACCTCAGCTAATGAACAAAATAGACAATCCATGAGGCCGGGATGGTAAGTACGCTACTAATTCCTAACGACTATATGGCTTTGGGGACGTGTGAGCTAGCTGGCTATGTACTGGAACGTGCGATCTCTGAGTTGGGCGCTCTGAAATCTACGGCGGTACAGCGTGTTCGGTCGTCGATATCGACGCGTCGTTTGCACTTTACGCGACAGACAGCGTGCTCCTCGAGATTACATGATATGTTGTTGCTGTGCTAGCGAAGACAGATGTCAGTGGCTGCAAAGGAATGACGCTGAGGAAACGCTGGCGCTAGGACAGCGGTCCCTTCCGCCGACATGCATAGTTGCAATCCTACTGAACAAGGTTGAAACTTGAATGACACCTCAAACAGCGTAACCAGAACTGACCACAGCTTCCTTGAAGTCTATACTGTTAGGTCCGGGGACAGGACAGGCACATCAACAGCGACGGCGCGCACGAGTTAATTAAGGCAGACGACCCCGGCTGGAAAGAGTGGCGAGAGACTTAGACCGTACAAATCCCGGAACTGGAAAGTATCGAAGCTGAGCAATCAGTGCGTTGCTGTACAGTGTACATCGTCGAAAGGCTTCGCGAAGGCTTCGCGATAAGAGACGAAGATTGTCAGAGATTGAGATTGCGTAGAACTACTTGAACGTGCAGATACCCACCTCAAGACGGCCCCAGTCGAATGCCCAGGTTCTCTGAGGTGACTGAAGGAGAAATCTCATTTGGGTCATGATTGTTGTAGAATTTCTGGGGCGTGCACGCCGGCGTCGAAAACACACCCGACGTTTGAGCGCCAAACCGACCTTTCTCCAAACGGGCGCCACTTCCTACATCGAACGCACATCATAACTTTGCTAACCCATTCACGCCCTACACGTCACAAATGACGGAATGGAGGCGTGGAGAGATTATGCGCATCGCGTCCAGTCTATCTGTTTTTCCATACGAGATCATTGTAAGTCACGAAGAGTCATACCGTTGAAAAAATCATCTCTCACTTGGTGCATCACAGGACACGATGGTCCTAAAGATACAAAATGAGGGGTGTCCCACGCACTGGGCTACGCCAAGGCGCAACTGCAATTCTTGTATTGCCCAGTTGGAGAAGATAGAAACAACGGCCTTGACCACTTTGCGAGATGTCTCCGATCGCTGTAACCTTGTATACGCGTTGGAAGAGCTGAAACGCCCTTCGCACACCACGCCAGACATCCTTCCGACTGGTGCCGCCCAAGGACACTTCCCGGCATCGACCATGTCAGCTGCTTTCGGCATTTCTAATGTCGGAGGCCAGTATGGGTATGCCAATGGCGATCTCGGAATCGAGATGGCCACAAGTATGCCATACAAGACTATAACATCAGGAAGCCTCGCAGACGCCACTCTTGCGACCACAGTACCTTCTACCATCGATGCTACAGGTATGTCGCCTGTCGAAGGCCAGGCTGCGGCTGGTACGGAGGCCCTCCAGACTATGTCGGATCAGGCGGGAACGAATGAATACGAAGAACCTGACGACACGGACGCCTCGTACCTGTCCACCTTCATACAGAACATGATCGGTGACACCTCGCAGCCATCCTTTATGGCGAACACGACTAGTGAAGCACACCTCTCGCCCGGATAGCTCGGAGAACCTTTTTCGCCCTCTGCGGTATACGCCGACGGGGATCTCCCTCCAGCCCAACCCGCGACTGCGCCAGGCCACCAGAACATAGTCATAGAGTTACCTGGAGTAGGAGGCATCTATACCGCGTTAGTGTTCGATCCTAACAGGATGCTCGACGCTGACTACAATGATTGGCACGTCATCGAAGTTAACGAGGATACCTCCCACAGCGGAGGAACAAGCGATTCTCTTTGGGACTTTTTGTAGAAGATGCTGTCAGCAAGCAGTTCCACACTTCAACCCGAGTAGATCGTACCAATGCAACCCTTTCGTCCCTCGAGAATGATGTTGGTTTGACTTTGACATCTTCATTCTTGGTGTCTGCGCTGGCGTTATGCATGTCAACCTCGCAGACTATTTAAATGGTATCAGAGATCGATACCTGATGCGTAATCGGCCTCATAGCATACCCTGCGGTCAGCATCAATTGAGCTCCGGACATTCTCTGGCCAATAAAATGAGGAAAGGCCCGCCGGCGTCCGTTAGCGCCAGACGCGACTTGCTTACAACCGCGATTACTTCTTCCTAACACAACGCGATTTGCCCTTGCCCACATTCACAAACCGTTCGAAAATGGATGCTGAATACGAACTGTGGCTCGCGATAAACGCTGCACTCTACGTTACAGCCAGGGACTTCGACCTTCCTGGCTATGGTCACGTAAGTCGTTGAATTCTACCGATGAAAATTTGACTCACGCAAACGTTTTCAGTACAGAGACGGATCTGCTACGAAAAACGGGGAGCTGTCCAATTATTCTCTCCTATCCTTACTGGATGTCCTTCATCCTCGGCCATTGTTGGCACAGAACACGATCACCGGCGTTGCTAACGCTGGTGTACCGCATGGGCACCCTGCTGACCCTCTCGAACCTGAGAGGAATAGTAGTGTGCCACACGACACAACAACACAAGGAAGTCCGGCAGACCTCGCGATGGCAATGGAAGTCCTTCACATTCAAGGTGCTACAGAGACGTGGCCGAAAGATAAGCAAGCTTCGGATAAGGTGGAACCTGTTGACGGCAGTGCTGAGGTTGAGGCCTGAGGGGTAAGGATGGTGAGGTCGTCTCCGGAGGAAAAAAAGGTCGATCTGACGAGGGACGAGGGTTCGTCTGCCATTTGTTCTTTGGTTCTTTGTCTTGTTTGTCTGACTACCTTGGTCATAGATAGCTTCGCTGCGGTTGTCGGGCTCGCGATGATGCTTTTCGTCGTGACCCTCCCGGCGAAGTTGAGTCTGTGTCTCATATATAAACCCCCCGATCCAAAAGCCAAGATTAGATGTATATACTGAATAAATACGTATCGTCAGCCCCGCGCACGTCACGAAAAGATCATGGATATTGATCGATTTTAGACATCTACCTTGCTTGTACTCTTGCTCCTCTCTCCCCATCGTTCTTCTTTGTCGCGCCAGTGGCACGCCTTCAAGCGACACCTTCGCTTTGCACGGTCCTCGATTTATGTTTCGCCCCACATAAGAGGTGATCCGAAGATTTGCATTAGTGCTATGTCCGTATTCATGGTCACTCCACCGCGGACGGAGGCTCTGCATCGCCTCTGATCGCCGTGAATTGCCCAGCAAGCGACTAGTCACTTGTCGATAACGCGATAACGGTCATCTGGTCTTTTGCCTCTGCACAACCAGCTCGGACCGGCGTGGCCACTCCCTGCGACTTCCTCGTACCTATCCTTGGCTTGGCGGCGCAGCCTTGACAAGAAGCGGTCAAACCGAATGCTCTCATATGCCGAGCGCCCATTCGCAGCGCCCATAGGCACCACGGAGCATGCATTCTTGATGGTATCGATGGATGTACTGACCATGGGTAGGGAGCAAGAGGGCGGCCACTGAGGTGGCAATTTGTAGGCAGCCGCTGCAGGGCGTCGCTGGGGGAAGGAATCGATGAATTACGTTCCTAAAGCTGCTTCTAATATGACGGTGAGTTCGTGCAATGAATGAAGAGGCTGCCGTGAACTCACTTATGCTGTATGGTCGTCGTTCGGGGTTTGCCCCCAACCTGAACGGTTGCGCTCGGGATAAACGCACTGTCCCAGGCATGCTCTGTCGCGAAGGAAGATTGCACATCGTGATCAGGGTATCCTCAAGTAAAATTCTGGCAGAACTGGGCTCACAGGCAGTGTCACCGCCGCTCGTGTGTGTAGGGGCGCTTGGACAAAGGTCTTCTCGACTCTCAGTGGAACTAGGAGAGGCCAAGCACGGGAGGAAGGTGTCGAGTGAAACGGGCTTGCGGTCCGGAAGCATTGTGTAGTTGAGTCGGAGGGAGTATTTAATTGACGATGTGAGGGTAGGGAGACAACTTACAAGGAGGCCGCCTGTTCAAGAAAATCGGCATTTACTATAAGCGCGCGCAATATATTGGCCAGCTCATGTCAAGCAGCGATCTAGAGGGTTGTACCGGTCTACAAGGTAATATCATGGCCCTAGACTGGCGTATAATAGCAAACGAAGGGCCAATGATCGTTCAAGACGCGACAAATAGTGGATAAGAAAGATCTCGACTTGCGACAGATGTATTTGCAGACTTCGGGACTGCAGTCCAAACAGCAAAACATACTGACACCGTGATTAGATTTTCTTTTCAACGCCTTCACGGAGACAGGTCGAGAACCCGAGCCTGCTTGAGCATTCTCAGAGCCGTCGCCACCATGACACCCCTCGACTCTTTGGCATCTCTCGTTCGGGTGGACGCATCCTTCTACGAGCCCAGAATCGACAGTAAAGGTGCCGGGAGCGACAGCTATTTTTGACCACGTATGTTCCGATAAACCATAGCTGAATACGTTCAACTCTATAGACCATGAGTGTCTTGGATAGTATATCCGCGGTGATAATCGGTTTGACGTACCGTGTAGTAGGAAGCAAAACGCATGCAGAATCACCAGAGTCGCCAATCGAGCGTGCCATCATGACAATCGCTCCTTGATAATGCTCGCGATTTGTGAAAAACACTTCTCGATCTCGAGGAGGTGCTCTTCGCCGTTGAGATCCGGGGCATTCCCAGCTGGAACATCCAAAGTGAATGACGGTCCGTAGAGCGGGAAGGCGGCGTGGTCGGGGATATCCGTATCGAGTGGCAGAGGTTTTCGGACCTACTACCAATGTCAGAATAAGCGCAGGAGATAGACGAACGCCAGGGGAGCGTACAGCTACAGAAGTGAGATATGTCCAAGCGCGAGCGACATTGGGTGAATTATATCCGCCTACAAGCAAAATAGTCAGATAAGGCATAGAACGCGTGGGGATGATCACTCGCCGCCTCCCAGTAGCAATGTTTTGCACCTCCATTGATGGCAGACACGATCGATACACCAGCCGATGCTTCCATGGGCGGACCCGAGGGACCAGTTCCAGACAGCACAGGGATCACCAGCCAGGCCGTCGACACCGCATTGTACAACAACGTAATCCGGAGCAAACGCGTCTTTGATCGCCTCGACGCTCTTCCACACCGAGGTGAACGCGGCGTCCGAGGCCCCGCGCGCCAGAGGTATCGATAGCGTGAACGGGTCGAAGGTGGGGTCGTAGGGATCACTGAGTACCGCTAACGGGGAAGCTGGGAAGAACCCGGGAGCCGCGTGGTGAATGGAGAGTGTGAGCACCTGTGGCGACGCTGACCCCGATGTCGAGGATAGAAATGCCTGTGAGACACCGTCCGAGTAATGAAGATCGAGGTCCAGATACATGATGCGCGGCTTGCGCGTAGTCCCATCGTCACTAATAATCCGGCTGCGCTTGATAGAGAGGATGGCAAGTACGCAGTCGGCTACGTAGCAAAAGCCAGATGCTTGCGATTTTAATGCGTGGTGTCTGAACGTGAGTCAGTTGAGCGAGGCGATGAAAGCACATATGACGCACCGTCCGCCATCCCAACAAATAGCAATGTCCGCCTGACCTTCGTACAGACATCTAGCAGCTATGGCCAAATTGAACCGTGCCTCTAAACAAATCGAAGCTGAGCACGTACCTGTCAACGAAGCCCCAGCTACCATTCGCGCGTACGAGGGCAGGCCAGAGAACGCGGGACAATCCTACACGCGGCATCAGCGCAGAAAGTGGGGTCTAGCTAGCATCGCCGCAGTACATCTTCAATGCCGAACTCTGCGCGGCGGCTGCTGTCATCTGACTTGCTCGAGGAATTCGCGGGGTTCAGGATAAATTCAACATAGTCTCTGTCGTGATATACAGCCAAGTCCTGCTGATGCGCGGACGCAGGCGGTACAACCGCAAGATGGGCCACGCTGCTCCAGCCTGGTGCGAGGATTCCGTATTCTTTGACGAGGCTATGGACCAAGATGGACCGCTTGATGTTCGAGGGGAGTAAGGAAGAGACCTGTCAACACGTTGGACTCAGTATAACGCGTCAAGTGATGATACATTCCACTCTACCTTTACAAGCTCGTTCGAAACAACATATGCCACCTTGGCATTGCATGCGTTCATCTGAAGAAGAGGAGTTGGATAGAGTTCAAGCTGCGTGCCTCCATAAGTAATTCAATTCAGCAGTGACTTACAAACTGTAAGTGTAGAAGAGAAGCCACTTGTGAAGAGGTCTCTAATGAAGGTAGGAGATAGTAACAATCAGTTCTCTTACCTTACCTTAGGAAGGTAAGTCTCACTTTCCGAGCGTTTCATTATCAATTTTGCGCTTGCACCTCGACCTCCAGCACGGGCATCGACGACGACGACGGTATACCTACCAACCATTCCGTCTTTCATCGTGCGGTCCTCCGTAAACACCAGTATCTGAAAAATGACTAACGTGCCCTCAGGATCAAAGCGTCCCTGGGATGGAAGTACTGATACAGATTCGCACAAACGGCCGAGGGAGGATTCGCGCGATTGGAGGGACGTGCATCTGAGGTCGCCGAGGGGGAAGCCACCCACAGATAGGCGGGACAGTGCCGACAGGCGAAGAGGCGACTATCGACCACGCAGCAGGGACCGTGATCGCCGTCGCGACCACGCCCGCGACAGCAGGGGAGAACCTCGCTACGATAGGGACAGGGACCGCGACAGCAGGGTCCGGGACGATAGAGAACGCGACAGGACTAGACCTCGGGAGGAAGACCTTTGTCGTCGACGTACACCGTCGGGCCTAGTGCCACCTGGCGCCGCCAACGGACACGTAAATGGACGCGGTACTACTCCTAAGGTCGAGTCAGAGAAGGAAGAAGGCGAGTAAGTGTCGTGAGGATTTTCGCTACCCCCAAATGTCGCACAGCCTGATATGACATTATCTGCCAGGATCTCTCCGCGACACAGCCCGAAGCGGCCACCGTCTCCAGCTCGTCCTGTTCAACCTGCGCCGCTCCCTGTGGAGGCCGCAGCAGCACAAGCGCATCCAGCACCTGAAGTCGAACCTGAATTAGAGCTCAATTTGTCTCCGCCGACTGTGGAAGAAACGCTTGCAGCGCGGCGTGCACGGCGCCAGGCGATTCTCGCCAAGTATGCTGGGGTGCAAAGCATCAATACAAGCGAGGCCGCGACGCCGTCCCCTGGACCTAGCAGTGCGGTCGAGCCGACTCCCATTTCGTCTCACTCTGATGCACAATCTCAGCCCCACAGTGTTCCTGCCACTCCCGACGCTTCTGCAAGTGCGCTTCCGGGTACGTATACCTCTGTTAGCGAGAGCTTCACTAATGCACGGCTATCATAGGCAAACGAGAATCTGCCTCTGCCTCCCCTACCCCCAGCGGGTTTGCGCTCGCGAAAGAGAGCGAGGCAGAGGAAGCGCAGAACGCTCAAGAGCAGGATGAGAATAGAGAACAGATTTCCGCTGCCGATTATGATCCCAGCTTAGACCGTCGTGAAGACGAGCAGAAACGAGTGATGGGCATCAAGGAGGAGCCTAAGGACGGCGTTGAGATCATCGAAGAAGAGGAAGAGGAGGTAGAAGAGGAGGAGGAAGATGAGGTCGAAGACATGTTTGCGGTTGCAACGTCAGAGAAGAAGAAAGTCAAGAAAGTCAAGCGTGTCACGGTACGTGACTTTCGATCTTATTCAAGTATGTTGATGATAAGCCGCTGTGCAGAAGCGTGTGGCTCCCGCCCTGATCACCACAACTTTGGATTCTGCAGCCGACGCAGAAGGTTACTACCAAGTCATTCTGGGGGAACAACTCGACGGTGGTCGGTACCAAGTTTTCTCGTCGCTTGGGAAGGGCATGTTTGCCAACGTGGTCAAAGCTCGTGTGTTACACGGTGAGATCGGCGAAGCTGGCAAAGAAGTCGCTATCAAGATCGTTCGGTGTCAGGAATCTATGTAAGTTTCGTTGACTTTTTGTGCATACTCCACGAGGCTTATGAAACGCAGGTATCGAGCGGGTCAGAAGGAGGTGCAAATCTTGAATAAGCTCAAGCAAGCAGACCCCGAAGACAAGAAGCATATCGTGAGGCTTGAGCGTACTTTTGAGCATCGTGGTCATCTTTGTCTCGTTTTCGAGTCTTTGAGGTAAGCACTTTTCCTGCAGTTTTTCTCATCTCGTCTAATGACACTTTGTCTTAGCATGAACCTGCGTGATGTCGTCAAACGTTTTGGTAAAGATGTTGGTCTGAACATCCGCGCCGTCCGGGCGTATGCTCATCAACTTTTCCTTTCCCTGAGTCTGTTGCGCAAATGCAATATCATGCATGCTGACATTAAGCCTGACAATATCCTCGTGAGCAATTCCTGCCAACGCCTGTTCGACGTCTATGCTGATACGTCATCTAGGTCAACGAGCATAAGACACTCATCAAGTTATGTGACCTCGGCTCTGCATCTGACGCGTCGGAAAACGATATTACGCCCTACCTGGTCAGCCGATTCTACCGTGCCCCAGAAATTAGTGAGTGGCCTCCGATTCGCTCGTGGCAATCGCGTCGCTGACTGTCTATCTCAGTACTGGGCGTGCCGTACGATCCTTCGCTGGACATCTGGTCGATCGGCTGCACTCTATACGAGCTTTACACCGGCAAAATTCTGTTTCCCGGACGGTCCAATAATCAAATGCTCCTGCTCATGATGGAGCTCCGAGGCCGCTTCAATACGAAGATGATCAAGAAGGCGAAATTTGGGGACGTGTATTTCGACGAGCTCGGGGCGTTCCAGAGCGTTGAGACGGACCGCATAACGGGAACGGTACGGAACTCTTGCGCAGCGATCTCAGCGAATGCTAACCACTTTCCGGTTGCT
Source organism: Ceriporiopsis andreanae CBS 279.92 (assembly GCA_001969225.1). NCBI lineage: Eukaryota > Fungi > Basidiomycota > Agaricomycetes > Polyporales > Meruliaceae > Ceriporiopsis > Ceriporiopsis andreanae. The sequence continues at coordinate 33,915 of ALYI01003797.1, read as the reverse complement.
CTCATAGGACGTCGTGCGCAAGGTTCACATCACGAAGCCGTCACGCGACTTGCGTGCGAGGCTCATGCCCGCGGCTCACGCGAAACTGAAGGACGACGAGCTCAAGATGATCACGTCGTTTATCGATCTGCTCGATAAGTGCATGGCGCTGGACCCTGCGAAGAGGATTACGCCCAAGGAGGCGTTGGTGCACCCGTTCATCCGGGGATGATGCATGGTATATGATGTAGTGCTTATTTCCAGAGGGAAGGCTCTCACACGCCGCGGTCATCTGGTGCATTATATGTCCCTGGACGTTCTCACCTGTTCCCACTAGCAGCTCTTCTTACCAGACATGGAGGGCATTGTACCACTAGAAGCACAGACTTGCTGTATTTGCTGCCAAGGTCGGGGCGGGCTCTGCCTGCTCCCGAACGTGACGTCTATGTGGGCGCGTTCTACAGGTCTCTCGGGCTTGCGGTACCCTACGCATTGCCAGTCTGGTATCCATATCAGCTGCTTTTGCCCACAGCTTGATGTCGGTGTGACTAATCATCCTGATTATCCTGCGGATAATGCATCGTATAAAGGGTCGATCGTGGTTGCAACGTTCTAGTTCTGAGTCTTTCGTCTTTTGCACCCTGCTCTCATTCATCATGGCCGCGACTGCGAAGCAGCTTCCTAACTTTGACAAATTGCCCAAGTTTCACGAGTTCAGTGGTTGCGCGTGGGACGTGTGGGGCAAGGACGACCAGCTAGGAACGGTGAACCTCCTGACTGAGGAAGTGGTGGCGGAGGCAGCGAAGGAGATCAAGTAAGTTGGCATCGCGCAGGGCCCCTTTGCCTAGTTGGTTCATGATTCACAAACAATTCTGGCAGGCTTGGCAAGACGGTCTGCTTGAACTGGTAAGATCGGCATCGTCTCACGGAAGCGTATTGTGCTGACGTCTGCGTTTTAATGATCTGCAGGCCCGTCAACTTCCCTGGCAAGGTTCCGTGATTTTCGGAGCCGACGCGCGAGACCTCGCATTTACAAGTCTTTCTGTACTTTTTAACAGCCTATGTTCAGCCGCCAGCCGCCCACACATAGCACCTGGATGAAGGACACCTTCATCAACGATGACTCGCTCTTTATCGTGCGTGAATTACGCGTTCCGAACACAACACGTCTCGAACCTAGTCTCTGTCTATAGAACACACAGTCTGGCTCCCAGTGGGACGGGATGAAACACTACGGCATCGCAAGCCAGAAGATATTCTATAACAAGTGAGCATATTCTTTACGCGATCGCGGATCATATATGTTGTCTAAATAAATGCATAACCTGCCAGTACGCCGTCCGCGTTCTTCTACCGCGGTGCAGCGAACCTCACCGATCCGTCTAAGATCGACAAAGACGCGCCCGAAATCAAATTGGGGATACACAGTAAATAACAAGACATCCTCCGTCGTTGTCCGTCTGACAATCCCGTTTGCCTTGAGATTGGGCACAGCACGGCATATGCGGCCGCGGCGTCTTCATCGACCTTGTCAACTACTTCACTGACGGCGGGAAGAAGCCCCTGCCGTACGATCCCTGGTCGACGCACGCGATCACCGTCGAGGACATCAAAGCGTGCGCGTCGCGCGAGGGCGTAATCTTCCGCCAGGGTGACATTCTGATACTACGCGTCGGGTGGATGCAGAAGTGGTACGGTGCAACGCAGGAAGCGCGCGATTCATTGGCAAGCAAGCCAGAGACCGCGTGAGTCCTTTCCGCTCATGACGATGTGGCGTCTGATGTTTGTTTGTGCGACAGAGCTGGTATCGAACAGAGCGAGGAAATGAAGGCGTTTCTATGGTATGCCGCCGATTTAATGTGGAAGGCGGCGGGCTAACTTTGTGATCCGCGTTGCAGGGATAATCATTTCGCTGCCATTGCGTCTGACCAGCCCGCTATCGAGGTAGGTCTCGGCATTGATTTCCCCTTGCTGTCTACTGACTTTCTGGTAGCGATGGCCGGATCCTTCGCCGCCTTCACGCATGCATCAGGTTAGCGATGTCGGCGGATGTTAGCTTGCTCGTATCTCATCTCGTCAATCTTGACAGACACTACTCGGGTAGGCTGGCTTTCACGTATCATATATTCACTTCTGATCTAAAATGCACGCGCAGTCTCTGGGGCATGCCCATCGGTAAGTGGTGGCTGAATGTTGAGCGTTGAACGCAAACGGCTGAACGGCGCTCATTCGCGGCCTCGCCACCGACTTTGTATCAGGCGAGTTCTTCGACCTGGAGAAACTATCCGAGACATGCGTTACCGCCGACAGGTACACCTTCTTCTTCACCTCTTGGCCCCTGAATGTGTGAGCCGTGTGTTCCAGATTCCGCGTCGTCCGTATTCTGACTGATTGCAACCAGTCTTGGAGGTGTCGCAAGTCCGCCCAATGCTGCGGTAAGTTTCAATACGGAATTCGGCTTCGAAGCTAATCGGCTGTTACGCTTGTACGGCCATAGGCATATCTGTAAGCGGAAAATTCGTAGGATGGAGAGAGAATGCAACTATTTTGGCATGGGACTAAGTATGTTCTCATTCATGCGTGATCAATTGAGGGCAACAAAGCGGCTTGATAGTGAACTCGACGGTCCTCGGATGATCTGTCTTGGTCGTGAGCGACTTCAACTCCGGATACATGGAAAGCTTTAGCACCTACTACTAGCTACGACGTTGCCGACATGAAACTGAAGGGAATACCTGCGAACGTTTGGATGTTTGAGATCGCCGAAATGGGGAAAATTAAACAATATTGTGCCAAAAGGCCATACCAGGGTTCGAACCTGGGTTCCGGGAAGGAGAGTGAAGTCAAAATCCCGAGTGATAACCACTACACTATATGGCCATAAAACAGAATTTTAACGGCCATTTATATGCGTTTTGACGCGTGCACGGGGCGGGGCTCTCCGACCCGAGGCGGTTGCGAAGTTTCTTTGCTTCTCCGGCGCACCTGCGACCAAGTTTCAGGGATGTCCTTTTCACTTTGGGAGCGGCTTCGATACTCCGAAAAGTCTCTAGAGTCTTTGAAATTGTTGGGGTCCATCAACGCGTATGAGCGCGTATGTGTAGCATTACCCTGATCGACACATTCGCGGCCTTGAGGATAATCCTTAAGTTGCGCTGCGCGCCGCAACGCCAGCAGCATTCTTGTTTGTTACCACCATGTCCAAGTCATACCCAGTCCTCAGGCGGGCAGGTACGTGTTTTCTTTGCAGGTGTGCGACCGCTCGTTCACCCGTTATGTCACCAGGCCTGCTCGAGCTCTTCCACATTGTGCGATGCCAGGTCAAGTTCGATACCACAGTAATGGTGGCTGCGCAGTACAGCAGCAGCGGGGCGATGAACAAGCAGGTCGTGTATGGCGCCTTGAAGCGCGTCATTGAACGACAGGCAGCCTTAGGGGTACAGATCGACGCTGGCAGCAAGCCTCTATATGTTCGTCTGCCATCTATATCCCTCCCGGACGTCGTGGAGATACTCGCCGAACCGCAGTCCGTAGAAAGCGTGTTCACCCAGCATGCGGACGTGCAATTGGAGATGGGCATTCACCTCCCGTTGTGGCGCGTCGTCGTCCTGCCCGACAACACCGTCGTGTTCATGTATCAGCATGCCATCGCCGACGGGCAGAGCGGCCTTTCCTTCCACTACAACTTCCTCACGGCTCTGAACGAGCTGCCGGACCCCATCGGCGATTCGGAGGATATAGTTGCTGTGCCGCAGGATCTCCCGTTCCTGCCGCCCGTGGACAAACTGACCAACGTCTCGATGGGCGCCGCAAAGTTCTTCCACACCATCTACGACGTCCTCGCGCCATCGGCATGCACCCCCGCCGCATCTGCATGGACGGGTAACCTTATTGACAAGGAGAGCTCCCTGAAGTCGCAGGTGCGGCTCTGGCAGATCTCCGCGTCTGACGCGAAAGCCTTTCTGCAGCTCTGCAGGGACCACAAGGCGACGCTCACCGGCGCGCTACACACCATTGCCGTGCTTGTCTTCTCGCGTCTGTTAGCGACCGACGAGCGCGCGCGCAAGTGCAAGACGCTCTCCACGTCCGTCGCTATCTCGCTCCGGCGGTACACGGGCACCGCGCCCGACACGCTGTGCGACCAGGCGTCCGCGTACCACACCTTCGTACCCATCATCCGCTCGCCGCCCTCTATGGACTCCCAGGATTCGTTCCCCTGGGCCGACGCCGCGCGCTACACGCGTGAGCTTCATGCCAACATGAAGAAAACGCGCCGGCTGATCGGCATGGCCAAGTTCTTTGTTGTGCTCGGCATGGGGCACGACTATTTCCTCGACCAGCGCGGGAAGAAGCGCGAGTCGTCGTTCGAGCTCTCGAACCTCGGGCCGTTCAAGCAGCCTGGGGCACCGGGCAAAGAAGGCAAAGGTCAGGGTAGTACCGAAGGCAATGGGACGGCTGTCGATGGCTCTGAGGGCAATGGCAAGGATATCGAGGGCAACGGTAAAGTTACCGAGAGCAAGGATGCAGGCGCAAAGGTGGAACACGCGAGCGGGCAGCGCTGGGCGGCCGATAATGTGCAGTTCGTCCAGTACGATCCCGTCATGGGCGCCGCCATGCACATGAGCGTGTCTGGCTCCCCGTCAGGTGCGCTCGGCGTGGGTTTCACATGGGGCGAGAAGGCAATCGACGCAGCGCAGGCGGATGCCTTCGTCACCGCATACAAGGCTGAGTTCTATGCCCTTCTTGCTTAGAGTGCACCACTCGCACACAGCTGGTAGGGGTGGCCACCGTTGAGGTGTAGGCGCAGACGGATCAACCACCAACGACGAATGCCAGCGTCTTCGTAGCCTATCGCCTCCCCCTGACGGCCCCTCATGCTCGCTTTTCCACCTCACTCGTTACCTATGGAAATCTGCACGGTAGCGTCCTCTCATTATCGTCCTCGCTTTAGGGTTCGCATTGGTTGCGGACTCTCTTATTCTTTCTTTAGTTCATCCTATGGAGTTATGGAGTCCGTGTTTCATTCAGGTATCATACTATCTACAGCTCCTACTTGCAGCAATTAACCATGAATATTAATGGGTATCGAGATTCAGGAGCGCGTGGGGATCATTGAAGCCGTGACATCTGAGTGTTCGTGTTCGTGATAGCGTACGATGACAGTCGTGAAGAGGTCCCGTGGCGAGACATGTTAGTGACGTGCGGGAATCAAGAGGTCGTGGTATGGGTATCGGCTGTATTGGAGGAGAGTGGTTGTTCGGGGAAGAAATAGAAAGGGTCCTTGGTGTTGAGTTGTTTCGCGTCCTCGACCAATAGTGCGAGCGTAACCGTGTTTGGCGCTGTCGCGTAGTATTGTCCGACTGCGGCATCAGCATCCTCTGCCGCGGTGCGACTGGTGGCGATGCCGTGCGGCGGGGGCGCCGGCTTGTATTTGCCTAGAATAAAGCGAGTGAAGTCAAGATGACAGAGCTGCGGCACAGTACGCACGAGCTGCGGCCCAGCCATCCAGGTCGTTCCAGGTTACACCCTCGAAGAACGGATGTTGCATCAAGTCCTTAGCTGTCGCGCGGTGCGCCGGGTTTCGAACGAGCATCTAACGTTAAAAGACGTGCGTTATCAGTTTGGAATCCCTTCTGCGAGGTTTGAGTAGGACCCGTACCTTCCCCATCAGATCGTAAAATAGCGTGGATCGCGACCGATACTGCTCGGCGTTGAGCATCGGATCCCTTATCAGCAACGAAAGAGTCATGGATTCAATATCCTGCTCGCTATATGGAGACGTGGGGAGACCAGAGTAAAGCTGTAAGAGTATCAGGCCCATAGCCCAGATATCTGCCTTGTGATCCGAGCCTCTGTTCCCTTGAAAGATCCCATTGCCGACCATCTCTGGAGAGTGGTACCCAAGAGTGCCAAAAATCCCGCTAATGCTCTCGCCGGCCGCCAGATGTTCACTGATGTTGAAATCGCTGATGGCGAGATGGCCGTCAGATGTGATGAGGATGTTGTCCGGTTTGAGGTCGCAGTGCACGTATCCCATGTCGTGCAGGGCGCTAAGTCCCGCGAGCTGTACTTGTCGTCAGTACGGCATGCATGAGATCGAGGTAGGCTTAGAAAGTGCCCACCAATTCAGCAGCGGCGAGCATGAATTCTGCGGTATACGGGAAGACGACCGGGTTGCTCCAGCTTTTCGAGAGGCACATACTGAGTGACGCGGCGTACAGAGGCTGACAATAATGTGTCCACGTGAATTAATAGATATAGGACAATGAGACGCCACACGTACCATCGCATGCCAGACGAACATCAAATCGCTCCAGGACGCTAGTAACTTCGTGAGATATGGTTTGTCCTCGACCGTGATTCGCCTGAGCACATTGTTCTCGACAGCTAATCTGGTATGGTCATACTGAGCAGTGGCGTACAATTTAGCCTTGTGGACAAGTTTGACGGCAACTGGCTTCCCGGACGCGTCATTGGCCTCAAACACCCACCCGAACCCGCCATACGCGATGAAGCCGGTGATAGTGTACTGCGACATTCCGTTTGGTCCAAAGGCTTTACCGATGAAGTCGGAGGGCTTGAGCCCACGCAGCGCCCATGCCACGCGCTCTACGCATTTCTCCAGCTGGAGTACACCAGGACGCATGCCGGACAGGGTGTGCAGGACGCTCAGAGCAGTTCGAGGGTCTTTCGCCTGATTGACGAAGTAGTATGCAGAGTCTACACCTGTGTCCGCAAGGACTGGCGGCAGCGTCGACTCAGCGGGTTGGGGAGCATCTTGGATGGCAGCCTTGACAGTCTGGGCGTCACTTTGATTGTGTTGGGCGGGAGACGATTTCGGCGCTTTGTCCAGACCAGTTTCAGCTGCTGCTCCAGGGCTCACGACGATGACCTGTGGATGTTCCTGATGTATGCAGGAGACACAGACTTCAACGGCTGATTGTGCAGTGTGCAAGGTGGGCTCCTCAGCAGCGCGTGCAACGACGGCGTGGGCAACCGCTGCATCCGATGATGGTGACGAGTGTCCAGCCTGAGGAGTTTGTTTGGGAGTGTGTGACTTCATGCCCACCGCAGAACCTAGAGAGCGTTTGGCATGCTGAGATGCAGAAAGGGAGTGCTGGGAAGGGCCTCGGATGATTTTCTTAACGGGCGAGTCGTTTATTCGTGGGATAGCGGCGGAGGGTAAATTGGTAGCAGGAGAAATTTCGGCGACGGCTGGGGTAAATTGTGGAATGTCCCTGGGTCGAACGACAAGAGAAGGATGTGGCGAGTGGCGATGTCGGCGCGGCTTGGCCGGGGATGGTGGTTGTAGGAAGACAGCGTCGTGTAGGATAGGCGACAGCGAGGGTAGAAGAACGGACGGTGCAGTGCTGGAACGTTCGTCTTCCTCAGAGATCCGCACTTCAATGTTCGGAGCTCTGCGACGCTTCTTCCAGGGTAGAACCTTGCGCCAAGACTTTAAGAGATTCATGATGAAAGTGAGATGTAGACGTTTGTGAGATATGAGTCAGTCAAATGGCGAGGAGATTATAGTTGAGGATTGAAGCTGAGAATGGTACTAGTACTCACCACTATGAGCTCACGGCCCTACGTAGGCAGTTATATATTTGTAAGGAAAGCGCTGTACTTTTGTCTGCGTCTTCGCGATTGAGGTTTGTCGTCGCCACATCTGCGTTGTCTTCCTGTCGAGCCGTGCAACAATGAATTGGCGAGAAATACAACATAGCGGGCAACATACCTAAGTAACGGTGAGCGGTTCTTTCTATAAGTGCTCTGAGTCCGCCTGTATGGCGCGTAACCAATAACAACTCGCCACACCGACATCTACGACGGATGGTGTACTTACACAACGTCTAGGAGATATCAGCCTGAGTACTTGCCAACGGCCATGTGTACTCTGTCAGACGTTTCCATCCGCGTTGCGGGCTCCGCGGCCCATAACCATCTCGAACGCGATGCCCTACAAAAAATTTGGGCGCACCGCCTTTGGCAGGCCAAAAGACCAGATCTCGCGTTCAGATAGGCAGCAGCTAAATCCGATCGACTATCATCGGTTGCTTATATAAGGTCTGTATGAGAGACTAGGCAGCAGCCATGCAATAATGCATAGTGCTAACTCTTTCCTCACAATGCCTATCACGAGCGGAAGAGCAGAGATCGAGAGAGACGGGGGGTCAGAGATGTGATCGGGATCAGCTGGAACTACATAGTTTGAATATCATTTCGAACTCCGTCGCCTTTGCGGCGCGGTAGGTTAGGGTAAGTTGCCTTGCTTTCACTTTATACGACGACGATATCGAGCAGTAAAGTTTCTACCTTATTACTGCAGTTCGTGTGCTCTGGAATTTGTTGTCGTGGCCTTGCGGCAAGTCTACACCGTTATGATTATGTACTCTGGCACGACTTCACAGCCAGGCTGTTTTACCCCTCCATCCCAACGGATTCATGTCCCCTTCACCGTCCTGAAGTAAACGGCCGTATCGAATGCTCCACCTCCACGCGCAGACATGACAATCCCATCTCCTATATCGCATCTTGTCCAGCTGTTCAGGTTGAATCTGAGGTCCGTAATCATATATATCAGCGACGTCCCCCATGAAGCGTACGCGACATTGCATGGGACAATGTGGCGCCAGACTTTGAAGAATGTCGTCGGGCGGGCTAAGCATGAGAGTTTGGAATAGCAATGTCAGCTCCGTTAAGGCTGGTAGGACCGGGTGCGTAGGTGGTTCCGTCTCATCCCCTTCGCGGACGAGCGGTAGCACGGGAAGACAAAGCAGCTTCACACGGGGTGTGTATCTATTCAGAAGTCTCAAAGCGCCACTGGGAGAAAGTCCAGGCGCATCGGGGCGTCTGCGATGGCCATCGTCGTTGAGGAGGAGCTCTTCCAAGTTCGGCCAGTGGCGCAGCAGGTTACCAAAGTCCTCTTCCGTGATACGGTTGTATCCGCCCGCACTGATGGCCAGTTTGCGTAAATGACAGTATCGGAGCGGCCAAACCGTGCCCCATGACACACCCCAAGGTACTCTGTCAATTATCAAGTTGAGTTCCGTCAGGTTGGACGCGGTGTCTCCAATCAGATTTATGAGGGTCTTGATATTCCGGGCTAGTTCCTGGATTGCATGTAGTCTACTGGTCGTGTCCTGTTCCTCGTCAGGCCAGATGAGAGTGTCCAGACAGAGATGCAGGAACACGAGATGCGCCATATTGAGCGAGGACTGCGTGAAAACGTTGACCAAGTTTAACGGTCTTTCAAACAAGGCCAGCCTGCACAGGCGTGGTGAGCTGTGAGGCGCGTCTTGGGCCGCATGTTTTGCGAGAAGCTGACGGTCCAAGATGGTTCCGGGCCTTTTAGTCCAGCTTGTGGGTGCGCACCAATCCTGACTGCAAGGAAAGATGTTTTCAATTGAAGGATGATCAGCGAGTCGGACGGCAAGTAAGGTGCCGTAGTAGGGAGTAGAAGCGTCGCCAGACTCCGTTCCCATGCCCATTCGATCCTTGCAGAGCAAAGTTCGTAGTTGCTTGAGGGAATAACAGATCTCGGTGATAGCCTCGTCCACCCCTGTAGTGGCACAGGCGTCACGTCCTATATCGAAGATATTGAGAAGACGGAGATGGGGAGCAAGGTGCGGGATGTCCTTCAAAAAGGTAACAAATGGGTGTGATGTTTGCTTATTTGCCACCCCTATGGCGGTTTCGCCTATGCTGAGCTCTTCTAATGAGGGTAGAAGGAACTTCTTCGCCAGGAGACAGTGCAATTCGTAGCTCGATGGAAACCGTAGCTCGAGAATTCTGAGGTTCGGCAAATGGAGGGCTCCAGGATGGGTCTCTAGGAGCGAAGACACGACAGCGTCGGATACGAAAGTCCATGGGGGACCCAACTCGTACAATCGAGGAGAGAGGTTGATAGATAGAGTGTTGACATATGAAGCCGAGAACTGATAGAAGGGGCCCCAACTCGGAGGGTTTACAAAGATGTCGACGAGGGGTAAGGCCTCTTGGTCGCGCCAGTACTTCACCGCCCTCTCGACCACTTGTGAGAATGGCGCATAATCAGGATCAGAATAATCTTGACGAAAATGCATCTCACTCTCGCTTACAAGGGAAACGAGGTCATCCTGAGATGGAAGTCGACGCGTGTGCTCGGGAAATTGGTGTATGATAGCATCGAAGCAGCCATCGTCTGTCCAATAAACCTGCATGGCAACGGCGTGCCACTGGCGACTAAGGCGGGCCGCACACGTCAAGAGCGACCGGTCATAGCGAAGTTCCAAGTTCCCGTCACGCGGTTTCTGGAGGTGCAGATACTCGCAGATAATGCGAATGATATCGTCGTCCAGCACTGGAACCGGAGTGCCACCCGAAGGGAGTTGGTCTTGCATGTCTGTGACGAGGCAGGGAGAGCGGATAGCGCTCGACTTCTGGTCTGAGAGTGAGACAGAGGATCTCAAGAGGATCTGGAGAGGACGACATTTTCAGTTTTCGATCCTGGAATTCAAGGTCTATCAGTACTCACATGCACGCTATATGCGCAACGACGTCGTCGAGCTGGGGCTAGCGAAGGCAGGGAAAGTGAGAATGAGAATCAGGGCGACCAAGAGGTCGGTGGTATATATAAGTACATGAGCTACGGGCCAAACATGATTGGCCAGGGTCAAAAGTAGCAAAGCAACACGCTGTGACCGTAAAAATTGAACGCGGGGCTGGCATCAGGCTACATAAGGACATGAGCATCATCAATGGCCAAGGTTGATTGACTTGCCTCAGCTTGCCTCCCTACGACTGTCATCTAGATCGATCAAAGCACGTCAGGACTGCTTCCTACGGTGTACGCGGTCACAATGCTCTCAGTCCGGACGCGACCCCTCGGAGGTATCGGTTGTGGAGCCATGACAGTCAGCTTTATGCGTGTTGACTTTTGTTCTGAGGCGAAAGGTTGTCGTGAGTGTCGCGTGAAAGACGTATATATCATTGCAGAAAGAAAAGTATAACAAGATGTGTAAAAGTCCGACTGATCGTTGCATGTTGCTTGCATGTGGCGCGCGGTCATACGCGACTACGCGTTGCTGAGGACACTTCTTGGCCGCGCAGACCCACCATATTCTTCACCTTCGAGGTCCATGCCTCCGTCGGAAGATTCGTAGGTGGACAGCCTGCGGCGTCTAGGGGGTGGTCTAATTGGCGGGACGACGTCGTCATCGGCGTCGTCGTCCACATCTGAAGCGTGGGCTTCTTCAGGATCTTGTGTAATCTCCAAGGGATTCGTTGGAGTGGGACTTGCCAGTCGCGGCGTCGCGCCCACAGCCTGGCTCGTAGGGCGTGCACCATCCAGAGATTTGTCCGGAATCTGTAGAGGTGTATGAGAATATTCCAGAGCAAAGAATAGCCAACGGGACTGACAGGCAGACGAGCGAGATACGCTAGGAATGTTGCAGCAGCCGCCATGATGAACACAGCTCTCAGACTGATGGCGTACGAGTCTCGTGCCGCCCGCTGTAAGTGAGGCGGAAGTTGAGCAACTAGAGTTGCCGAATGACGAATACGGCGAATGGTCTGTGAGATGATCAATCAAAACGAGTTCTTTGACACATCTGCAAACTCGCCTCTTCCGCGTTATCATCGTGGATACGTTTGTGTAGCTCAGCATGGAGGATGGACTGAAAAAGACCTGCCGATATGGCGACACCACCGACTTGCCCTGACAAATAACACGAATGAACGGAGACCTCGTGGTGTCAGAGGCTGGTGGGACTGACCAATTCCACGAAAGAGTTGACCAAAGCCTGTACCAACTGCAACGGCAGACTCTGGAAGGACAGTCAATTGTCAGGACGTGTATTAAGTGCAACAAGACTTACGAGGAAGATGTGCTAGGAGTGCAACTGAAACGAGGAAATAAATCGAGTATATCGCAAGGAGCAACAAAGATCTTACTCAGCATCGTCTGCAGGACGACGGCATTGCCGAATCCCAGAGGAAGCTAATGGCAGGTCAATAACCAAGTTTACAATTGCCCGACCGCAAACTCACGATGCTCAGCCAAAGCTGAATTGCCGGAGAGTCCTCCCGCATCATACTGAGAAGAATGGCGGCAACGAATGGGAAAAGACCAAAGATCATGTTGATTTTCTTATACTTTCCCGTGCGGTGCATGACCCAACTGAAGGTCCGCAAGATTCAGCATTGGTAGCAGCACGAGATTGCATGCAAACGTACCCAGCGAACAGCGAGCCGCACGAGATTGATACACCGTTCGGAATCAGATGGGCACCTAAGTCAGTCAGTGAGCGAGTGTATGCTTCAGTGTCGTGGAGACTACTTACCGGCCTCGCTTGCGCTGGTGAGCATGACCGTCTGAAACCAAGTCGGGAAGTTGTACATGACAGAGAAATTGCACGTCGCAACAAGGAAATTGCTGATGCCCACGAGAACGGGTATCTTCTGCTTCAACAGGAACGGTGCCAGAACCGGTTCCGGCGCAACATAGAGTTCGATCCATATAAACAGGACAAAGAATACACCGGACAACGTTATCGGGAGGAACACAGCGGGGGACGACCACTGAAGTAGATACTAGGTGTCAAGATCGAGCTTCAAATGGTAAAGAAATTGGCGTACAGGATATTCCTCGCTGAACCGCGTGCTCAGGAAGACCAGGAAGGACAGCACAGCCCCCATGAGCGTAAAACTGCCGCCATAGTCGATCCTCTTCAGCACATCCTTGGTACTCTTGCCTTTACCCTTACTTGGCGGTCAGCATTGGTGGCATGATGGGAAGGAACAAGGCCAAACGTACGGGCGTCACGTAGTTCAGGTTGACAGACGTCAGGATGAAGGATATCAGGAACAGAGGCAGCTGAATGAGAAAGGCCCAGCGCCACCCAAGCCTGGTGACCGAAGAATTTCAACATACGCGTTGCAGAATGGGGACAGGACGACTCGCCGATCTGCAATGAAACCTCCTAAAGGCCCGCCAAGACCCATGCCGAGCTAAATAACGTTGAGTCGAGTTCTTATCAAAAAGGAAACTCGACGCTCACACTATTGAACACCGCTGCAACGCCCTGAGTCAGACCTCGCTCCTGGAGATATATGAAGAATGATCACTAGACGCGTTTAAGGGCTTCACCAGAACTTACTCGTAAGCTGTACATGTCGCTTATAATAATTCTGAAATACATAGTTAAGCTACAGTACAGATAAGCTGGAAGCAAGAAGGGCTTACGTCGCGGTGGTGAAGATTCCTCCTCCGCCCAGACCGCCAAGCTATCGCGCTGGTCAACCAGTCGAACAAGCGCCGATTCACACGACACTCACGAAACGTGCGGCGATGAGCATCTCCATGCTCGTCGAGAACCCACACGCGGCGGTTCCCAACGCGGCAAAAAACACGGCGGTCTGGTTCGCGCCACGCCTTCCCATCACGTTGCACAAGCGTCCATACAAGGGAGTGAAGGTACATGTTGCGAGGAGATACCTGCAGAGAGATGTGTTGGAGGTGGTGCACAAAGAGTATCTAGAAACGTACGCAGTACCGAGCCAACTCGCTTGGTGCGACTTCTTGAACTCTGACGAGATGCCCGGGAGCACTATGCAAGATGAGCAATACGCTAGAAGAAAGAGACCTAGGACAACGTACAAGTGGCGACAAGAGTCGCTGGAGGGTGTCAAAGCGTGTCAATATACGTACGCAATTCAGGTTATGAGCAATACGCACTGTTCAAGGACTACGGCGGGGAAATAACGCGGCTACAGGTGAACAAGTGAACAACCACCCTTCGAGGACCAGACACTCACGGAGAGAAAGGTGGCGGCCCATACACCTGCCAAGATACCGTACCGCGTCGATCGCGAGATGTCGAGCGGGCCCTCCCTGGTCGGATCCCTTCTCTTCGTCGTCAAGTCGGTCGGGGACCTTAAACCGGGCTCCTCGGCGCCATCGAGCAACGGATCACGTTCTTCTCTGTCCATGCTGATCTTCTAAGTGCAACGTGCGGCGCGTGGAATAAATGAACGCAAGAAAAGACTGCAGTGATACTATCGCGGGAGGCCGGGGGTATGCAGGCCATTAAAGGTCCTTGGTCGTCGTCGTGGGATAAGGCGAAGATGGCGGGCTCGCCGCCAAAACACTTCGGCACCTCGGCAGCGCCGATGCGCCATCAATGCGCCATATTTCGCGCAGTGCTCGACCTGAAACGCGACGACGACACCGTTCGGTGTGGCTTTAAGCTCCAAAGATCAGGTGGTGGGTCACTAGTCAGAGCCAGGTACGCCTGGCAGGCCATTCAGAACATGTTGACCACCGTTCATTATGTATTTTCGGTTCGAACACAGTGCAGCACGACAGCGGTGTCGGCTTAAACACCAGCCATCCTGAAGAAGATGTGTTCGGCGACCTGCAAGTGAATACAACGAGATTCCTTGCTACCCCTTCGACATCCCAATCAACACAACTATGCGACGTGGACCGTACAATGTCAAAAGTTCAGGTGTGCCGTCACCTGAAGCTTCAGCAAGCGAAAACATTTAGTGTGGTCGGTGAGTGTCCTTGTGTAGATCGTTCTGGGGATATGGAAATTTGGTATGTTCTTTGAGCCTTGAAGCTTGAAGCTTAGGGCAGAGGCCACGATGGGTCAATGAAACGTGGGCCGTAAGGAGGTCTGACGGCAGTCTTCTTTGGTTGCGGACAGCCAGCGAACAGCACACCCGAGTGATATCCCAGTGTTGCAGTCTAATTCCTTGTATCTCCGTTTGAGAGCGTAGTTTCCGCTCATTTTCGTCATTATCTCCAGCCGAACGATTATCGACACCCTGGTCTAGGACCACCGCGCGTCGGAAGAGATATGCCACAAGAATACCACCATCTCTTGCGCTCGGAAGACGCGAGAAAGTCTACCTTTTTGAGGCCGTGATGTTGCGCCGTGCAGGTATCTCCGACGGTGAGATACTAGTCAATGAAGCAGGAAGGGTCCGAAGGCCTCCTGGGGTGAATGCTCTTCTTTGGGGCACGATATGTTGTCCCCCTACAAAGTGTTGCACTGACGGCAGGAATTGTCAGCCGTTCCGAGAAATCGTAACTTGGCCTAGGAGAGTATTTATCGCGCCGGACAAGGCGGGGCAAGCGACAGCTTGCCCAACGGCGAGGATGTGTACGTCGCCTGCGGCTTCCTAGATGCCAAGGTTCCAAGAACCAACCTGCCACTGCTCAATCTCCACTTGCGCATCGTGCTCACCGCTTGGTACTCCAGATTTAAAACTTGCCGCAAGGCTTTGCCACAAGTGGTCGGCTGCGCCGGGATAGAATCTGTGGTCTGGGCGGACGGTCCGTCTCGTAGATGTCGCCCTATATTCCTGTCTGGCGCACCGCGGGTCCGTACGTCCGTGGTATACTATTTTTCGACGTGTAGGGTGCGGTGGCTTACGGACAGCCTGACCTTAGATCCAAAGTAGAACACGAAGCACGCACCGCGCTTCTTGTCGGAGTCGTCTGCATAGCGCTGTTGCGTTTTTTATCACGAATATTCCTAAGACATTGCGTGCTCACAATTGCGGCCGATATCCAGCGTTTCCCGGCATTCCGTTGGACTGAGGGCAGTAGACAAGATCTGCCAAAACGTCGTGCGTTGCAATTGTCTCGTGAAGATCCTACGTCAGTTTTTCATCTATTCAATAGGCTGTAAGCTCCATCAAGCACGCACAGTCCGTGGCTCATTTCTATGCACTCACTTCCACGATGTTCGAGGTCGATCGGGCACGTTCGATCTTCGTCGTCTGGCAGCCCTTGTCGCAATCACATTGCCGGCTCGATGTAGCTAGGGCGGCACACATCCCGTCAAGTATACTTAGCACCTATGATCTTCGCCGGTCCTAGATAAATGTAGGACATAATCAGGACATATTTGCACGCATTCCCTTTCTGATATACATCAAGTTATGGCTTTTCTATCTTTGCATCTCTCACTCAGCTCAGCTAGGTGTCAAATCAAACGATTTCGGCAGCGAATTGTGGCCCTCATCGTGATAGACTCATCGTGATAGAAAATCAAAGGCATCGAGCTTGAACATGACAAGGTATATTGTTAAGGCGTTTAAGTTTGAATGAAATGACGGAGTCGCAGAATGCGAAATGCGGTTTCAACGCCCTATGTCTTCCTCATCGGAATCCTCCGTTTCACTGTCCGAATCATGCAAAGTCTCTCTCGGGTCCAGAATACGGACGCGTTTTGTGTGTGGCTTGGTGTACAAGGTGGTGTGCCCGAAATGTTCCGAAGCATCGTCAGTCTCGTCGAGACAAGGTGTTGGGGGCAGCGATGGCGACGATGGCTCGCTGTCGTGTGGTGAACATGGCTGAACACACGGTCCATCTTCAAGTTTCTTGTCAGGTACCTATAGTTATCCTCAGAAGATCAGGCAAGATCTGAATGAATTACAAGGTCCACTCACCGGCGCACGGATCAAGTACGCGATGAACGTTGAGCACGCAGCGGCCAAAAACACTGTGTGCAGACTGCTGGCGTAGGCGTCTCTGGCAATACGTTGCAGTCCCGGTTCGAGTCGCGACACGAGTGTGGCAGAGTGCCGGATTTTAGTGATCAGCTGTGCGATGTTCAGCATCAAGCGGGATCTATAGGTACCCAACATACCTCTTCGGAACCAGGCCCAGTAATGCGCTCATGCAATTGAGTGTTAAGCGAGGACTGGAACATCGCAGACGACATCCCTACACCGCACACTTGACCTGTACATTCGCTATCAGACTCTGCAGATGATTGACTCTGGCCAAGATAACCTACCGATACCGCGCCACAGCTGGCTGAACCCGGTGCCCACAGCAAGGGCTGATTCTGGTCGGACAATTTCAATAGTAGTATCGAAGACTGACGGCGTGCCGCTTACCCGGAATATGCGCGAGAAGCGCGACTATGCATCGTCAGTACCGGAAGTTGGATTTCCAAACCAAACCAGATACGTACTAAGCATCGTCTGCAGCACTACTGCATTGCCAAATCCGAGCGGGAACTAGCGAAGTCAATTAGGCAGAGATGGATATGTGAGAACGGCGATTACACACGATTCCTAGCCATAGGAGCAGCGGGTGTGAATCCTCCCGCATCGATGCAATCATCAGAGCGGACACAAAGGGGAAGATCCCGCACACCAGCGTGAGCATACGATACTTCCCAGTACGATGCATCATCCATCCGGCGAAGAGAGAGCCCATGGACAGCGAAATGCCGTTTGGAATAAGGTGTGCCCCTGCCGACATAAGGTTACAACTTAGTGTCAGTTTGTATTCGACGGTCTGGAGCTAAATCGCGTGCTCACCCGCTTCGCTCGCGCTCGTGAGCATGACCGTCTGAAACCATGTTGGGAGGTTGTACATGACCGTAAAGTTGCACATGGACACCATGAAGCTCGCAGTGCCGACGAGCATCGGCACTGGCGCTCGGACGAGTGCCGGAGGCAGGATAGGCTCAGTGGCGTAGCACATCTCGACGACGACGAAGCAAATGAACAGCGTGATCGCGAGCGTGAGGGACACATATACGATTGGAGATGTCCACTGGCAGAAATAAATATTGAACTGGAATTGAAGCCGATAGAGGAAAAGGACGCACTGGTTGCTCGCTGTTGAACTTCGTGCTCAAGAAAATGAGGAATGAAAGAACCTGAGAATTGCACTCCATGTCAAAGCAAATTCGAATTTCTATGCATGAACACTCACAGCTCCCAGAAGCGAGAAAATGCCGCCATAGTCTATTCTCTTAAGCGCTTCGGACGCGCTCGTGCTTTTGCCCTGCACAGGAACGACAGTATCGGTATTGGCGTTGCGGTCGGCCGTCCAGTTCAGAGGGTCGGGACTTACAGGAGTAGGATATCGCAGATGGACGGTCGTCAGAACGAGTGACAACGCGAAAATGGGCAGCTGGATGAGGAACGCCCAACGCCAGCCATAACGGTCGCTGATGAACCCACCGAGCGGCCCTCCGAGGCCCATACCCAGCTGCAATTGACGGTGAGGAGAGCAGGAGATGGGTATAACAGCGCCTCTTACGCTTTCGAAGACCGACGCGACGCCTTGTGTGATTCCACGTGCCTGGGAGCGACGACAGTGCGAGTGAGGCACGAGAAATAAGCGACGACCAATATACGTACCCGCATGCTGTACATGTCACAGGTGATAATGCTTGGGCTGAGGTTGAGCATGAAAACGACGACGGGCTAATGGCACGACAACGTACGAGGAGGTTGTGAACACTCCACCTCCACCCATGCCAGCGACCTACAATGCCACTTTCAGTTCTAGACTTGGCGGGTCCCGACGAAAGAGGGAAACACGCACGAAACGCGCGACAATCAGCATTTCCATGCTAGTGGACAAGCCGCAGGCAACCGTACCAAAAGCAGCAAAGTAGACTGCAGTCTGATTGGCGGCGCGTCGGCCCATGACGTTGCATAATCGGCCGTACAAAGGCGTAAACGTACATGTTGCAAGCAGGTAGCTGCGACGAACGACGATGAAGTTCACTACTTTGGGTCTGATACATGAGGACGATCGACGTACGCGGTTCCTAGCCAGCTCGCCTGGTGAGACTTGTTGAAGTCCGACGAGATGGAGGGAAGCACTGAGAGAGCTTAGCCAAAAGCGTCACACATAAGCAAGGCCTCACTCACAGGTTGCAACTAATGTAGCTGAAGGGGACAATGTCAGCGACCAAGAGATTTGAAGGTCGCTTCGCGAAGAATATCACGTACTGTTTAGCGCCTTTGCAAAGGGAGCAAGTATTAGGATGAATGGTGTCGATAATAGGCGGTATATCAGACTTACCGAGAGGAAATTGGCCAACCATACCCCCAGTAGGATACAGTAACGGGTACTTTGCGGGAGTTCGAGGGGACCTGGGTGTGCTTGAGGCTCTTTCCCGCTACCATACGGCTTGACGTCGCAGCTCTGCAATAGGGGGGATCGTTCTCCACTCGTCATGCCGGGCCTGTGGAGAACCAACGTTGGAGGAGGGTCGCGCCAGTTGACTGAACAAGAATACGACGTCGCATCTCGAGTGCCCGGGGAAGTACTTTTCTTATAGTGGGCTGGGCAGAAAGAGACGTGATCCAAAGCCCTAGGCAAACTTCCCCGCCGGTTCTTCCAGAACGCAGAGGAGATCGGGCTGAATGTAGGAGTAAGGAAGGACAGTGTGCGCTTGACAATTCCGAATTGGTGTCAAAACGTCCACTGGGCGTGGTACAACTGGCCCAATCGGCACGCTTGATCCTTCCAGCGTTTACATTGTGTGCACCGACTGGGCGGGTCTTCGCCGCCAATGTTGCTCGTGCCAGCGACTGAGTCTGGTCGACCGAGCATCTGTGCATCCGTCAAGGTACGCTTAGTTCGACGTGCAGCTGTATTCGGACGGGTAGATATCTCACCGAAGGGTTCAGCTCGATATGAAAGCAATCAAAGTGTATCGTAAAGTCGCATATAGAACCCAGGCTGCTGAGATAACAGCGACGAGCTGTGCTGGTCGGGGTTCTGCTGGTGATCGATAGAGCTGAGGACGTCTGCGGCCTCGTTGACGGACGTAAAGGACTTAGATCTCCCCTATTCCTGGAAGTCAAGTGCTGATGGCCGCGGATACGCCATATGCTCCGGTAATCACGCCATACTGGGCGTCGCCAGCAGTACGAGCGCTGCAAGATGTATTCGTGGCCAGCAGGTACACGGCCCCTGTGAAAAAACAAATCGACGTGTCGTCAATCCTGGAACAAACTGGGCGTTAGCAATAGGACGTACTGTGAGTCTGAAAGACCTTCAGAAATACGACAAACGAGTCGGGAAATATGAGTGAAGCGAAGGACGACTCTGATGGAAGAAAGAAAATGAAAGCGTTCAAGTGCGGCGGAGGTTTGTTAGGATCGGCGATTGTTCTGCCTGATGAGATCTATTAGATAACCAATCTAGCAATTCGACATCGCCACATCTGAGTGTGGGCGGCGGATTCCTCAGTGCCCACGAAATCTACGTAGACATTAGAGTTTGTCAAGGAAATAGGGAGGCGGCCTCACCCTCCCACTCTCGTGACAGCAATTCCAGATACTCGAGTGTCACTCTTCTGGCGCGTCTAGCCCGTTTCCTCCGACTTGCAGGATCACACGCCAGGGGCGTATTGCGCTCTGGGGGGTAGTGAATGACCCGCAGCGAACACCAGCAGGGCTCATGATACGTCGCGACTCCCACGACGGTGTAATCAGTGCAGTAATGTGATAGTGGCGGCGTACCATCTCTCACGACGTTACCGTACTGATACAGTAGAAGTTTCATTCACTAGAATACAGATACACTCCCGTTGCCCGTGTGGACGCTATCTGCGGTCGACCGCTACAGGTATCGTTCGAGCTGTACCGTGAGAGCTGCCTTACGACCTTGTCTCCACCATTCCATATTCCATATTCCATAAATCTGTCCAGAGACACAGCAATCCCACCGAGGCCGAGGCTGCGTGCGAGCTTTAAGGGCGCGACTTGCCGCCCTCGGCCGCAGCGCGAGCGCGCAAGCGGTACATATGTGGCACGGGGCTGCGCGTCCTGCGGGGTGAGTGTGCGTTGGTTGCGATATTGGTAAAGCGGGAAGTGGGCGGGCGAAGCTCTGACGCTGCCTGGCGAGACGGTTGAATGCGCGTTGGCCGCACTGGGGTTCGCGGTACAGTAGTGGGCATCGAATGGCCTCTCACTGGAGGAGCGACGGGGGACGATCGCACCATGTCGACACTTTCGTCTTCATTATTATCTTCCAGGACATCGTCTTCGTTGTCGGCTTCCACGACCTCATCTCCGTTGTCATCATCGTCGTCGTCCTCCGCGACCTCCACCTGGTTCTCCTCTTCCATGATTTGATCTCGATCCTCGTCTTCATCTTCGTCTTGCTCGTCGTCCGCGTCCGCATCTGGGTCCTCGTCGCTCGCGCTGAAATCGTGATGCGCGGATTCATAAGACGCGTCCGGGGGATATGCGCCAGGGACTGTGCCCTGCGTCGCATGCCGTCTAGATGAGACAGACCTGCGAGGGTCCCGAGTTACGCGCCGCTGGGTGCGCTCGTCGTCCGAGCTGAGTAGTTCGTCGATATCCGGATAGAGAAGCTCCCTATCCTCGACATGCACCTCCGTGCGGACCGTAGAACGCGTGGTCACACGAAGGGTCTCCTCACCTTCCAGATTGTCCTCTTCATCGAGACCGTCTTGCCCTTCTTCGTCATGATCTAGAGAACCGACGAGCGCTTCTTCTTCATTGCCCTGCATGGGAACGTCGTCGACTTCCTCGAAGGTATGGACTATCTTGACTTCCACATCCGGTTCATCGCGTGCCTTTCCCTTGTCTCCCGCGTTGTCGGTCTGCGCTGGGGCTCGGAATAGTGTACCGGAGCGCGCGAAGTTCTGCGGGCGGGCCGCACGCGGCACAGGCGCAGGTGGGACGACGACCTCCGCGATGAGTCGACGTTTTGCTCGTTTTGCTAGGCGTAAGGATGGCGTGGCTTCTCGGGCATCCTGATTCGGAGCCGGCGCGTCTTCAATGGGTTCGGAGCCTGCTTGATTTTGCGCCTGCACCTGCTCGTGCAGGGGCTCATGTTCTGGCTCCGGGGACGCCTCTACCTGCGTGAAGTTTCGCTTGGTCCGAAGTTGAGTGGCGCGTGGCTGCGTCGCCGTCGGATCGACGAGAGTCATCTGCGAACTCATGGGGATCTCTTCGGCTTGCGTGCCTCGCGGACGTTGACGAGGTATCGGCTTCGAGGGCTTCAAGGGCTGTATAGCGCGCCGTTGCCGCTGTCGCGAAGACGCGGCGCGCAATGGCGATGAATCACGCTGGTCGTCACGTTCAGGAACGCGTCGCCTCTTCGATGGCCCTGCATCTTCAGGTCCGGGGCGCACTTTCGCCTTCTGTTTCGGCTGAGCTGCAGGCCTTCTGCCAAACGTATGTCGATCAGCTCCAATATCGGAAGACATTGTATCGTTACGCACTCCCAATCGGAAGGCCAGCTCGCCTCGTCTTCACGATCTATCAGCTCAAGGTCGCCGCCCTCGTCAACACCGGCAAATTCATCCTCTGACAGCTCCTTCAGGGCGTGCCTGCCTTTGAGTCCCTGCGTGAGCACAGGCAGTTCGTCGTCGTCCTGCTGTTCTTTGTCGCTTGGTGGGTTAAAGGGCCGGCGCTTGCCGAATTGCTTCGCGTCAAGGTCCGACGCATGGCGCGTATTTCGACCCTGCTCGACCTGAGATGCCTCCGACCGACTACGCCGCTGCGCCTCCGCATCGCGTCTCCGCGCTCGCCGCGGGGTAACCAGCTCCTCAACCTCCTCAACTTCTTCCTGCTCTATGAGTTCCTCCTCTTCCACCAGCTGGAGATTACGCCTCGTCCGATCCCGGCTGTACATATACAGGCCTTTGCCATCGGCGGGCGGTGGATTCTCCTTCACAATTTCCGCAACAATCGCGTCGAGGCGCTCCCGATTCTTCTTGTAGTGCTCCTGCCATGACTGCGCGGTGTGTCTATTGGCCCAAGAAAAACCAGGATGCTGATTTCGACGAATTAGAAGGAGGTGAGGGCATGTAGATCGAGAACTCACCCCTGACCGTTCCATTAGAGATGCCCACAATCCTGGGCCTAGACGGCCGCCTGACGTCGGCTTAGGGATCGCCACTGCCACGAACTCACACATGTGGAGTTCGTCCTGTTCCGTGAAATTCATTCTACTGCAGATCGCGCTGTTAGCTCCTTCCTGACGCGTTCGAACACGCGCGACTGCACACTCACGATTTGGTCAGGCGGCCTCCCATGGCCTTCTGCGCAGGAATCTCGTGTGTGTATCTCTCTGTCCGGATACACTTCGCGATGAAACCTGGCGGTTCGACGTAGGTTGTGCGATCAAGCCAGTAATAGTGGTTGTACTCGGGCACGGCTTCTTCGTTCACGATCAACGTGTCAGCCTCGTCATGGTGGTCTGCATCGAGAACGACGCCGCCATGGCGCTTGCATGCATCTGTCATTGAAGTGTCACAGAGATGGAGACACGATGCGCATACCTTGATCATCTTTTGCAGCGACCTCACGCGTTCCGGGACCAAAGGAACTTGGTCCCATGAAATGCTCCTGTCGTCCTCCACATCCATAAGAAAGAATCTCACGGGAAGCCCATCGGGTTTGGTAAAAATCTAGTGCAGGCGTTGCCGTCGAACAAACATCGTCCAAGTAGACCGAAAGGTACTGACTTTTGGATACGCTTTCGAAGGCGGCAACACGTCGCGATTGCGCGAAGAGTGTGATGTCGCCGTCATTGACACAGGTAAGAAATGAAGGTCTCTGTCACAAGTGCTCTTCAGAGAAGTTTGCGGGATTCGATAGGTGGCTAAGAGTGTCAGGAGCGCAACTTGCTCGACGTCGACCCACAGAGCGCCGAGCCGCGGCAGTCGCGTCAAACGGTCACGTGTCAAATATGTAGCCAAAAGGGGACAACGAAACGCTGGCAACAACATTTCCGCGAAGACCACAATGTTCTCTCAAAAAGCAAACGTCTGAACATGCACGTTTACGATATTTTTGACGGCTTAGGAGGCGTTGTTCGACTCCGGCGCATCTCGAGAACGCGCGCAACTCAGACGCCGGATTACACGTGCATCGCGATTCTTTAGCGCCACCGTCTTGTTTGCATTCACCACCACGCCGACGATAACAGGTCTCTTTTATGTCCCGATTCCATGACAATTCAATCTCGTATTCGAGAACGTAGACACTGTGTACATGTGCGTTAGAGAGTGTACAACATGGTGCGTATAGCCTAGCCCTTCTCGCTATCGCGTGGTCACTCTGCGTCAAAAGTAGGAGGCTTGTGGCTTCACGGCTTCGTATAAACGACCAGGAAGCCCTCGTCAAATTGTGGCTGCTGAAGGGAAGCGTCGTATGTTACCCTGGCCCGTTTTCAAGTTTGTGGCAGGTCACTTACCCCCTTATGCTCCGCGCCGTCTCAGGTCGCTGCTTATCGGTTCCTCGCCGCGCTGCAGTGATGACAGCATGGTAGCATCTCCCAGGTGGCCGGAAGAAGCGGCGTCGATATTGGACTCATGGCTTGCTTAGATCGCCTCTCGGAGAACAATGCACCGGGCGGCCAGCAGTGTTGATCACGTCGCTATACGGTCTCACTATCTAGACATACGACAAGGTGCGAAAACGAAGTATTGTAACCCCATAACTGTGTTAATCATGTTGTCGTACGACAGACATGTGGTACGGCGCACGAAGACGAAGCCCCTCGAACAGCGGCGCGTGAATAGAAGACCTCAATATATCACCTGACGAAAGTCCGACCCTCTGCAGCATGTTGCAAGCCTGATCATTACTCTGGGCTATCCGGTCAGGTCTTGGTCGCGGTTGCGGGCGTGCCTCCTCCCATCGTAGCACGCTGTGTGGCTGTGCTAGGACAATATGGGATACTCGAGTGCATGGAGATGTATGGTCGTCCTCCTTGTTCTCGTATCACCCCCCGTGACTACCGCCGAGCGCAAGTAGGGAACAGTGGTGCGTACTCTATTGATCGTCATATCCGTTGCCTGACAGAGACGCTAATGAGCTTCTTTCGCATGGTGACAGGGAAATCGCCACTGCATGCCGCGCGTCGTCGACTGTCGCTCTCGCATGGCCTAACACGCGCATCCTACTTCCCGCCCTACCTCTGCGGGCCTTCAGAAGCCATTGCTTCATATGGGTACACTGGTCTTGTGGGGTATAAAGACGACACCATGGCCTCCTCGTTGAATACATCAAGGTCCGCCTTGTCCAATCTCCCAACCGCTCCATCGCTACTGTCCGCCGCACGAGCAAGATGGTCTCCAACTTCGTGCTCATTGCTTCGCTCGTCACTCTCGCAGTCGCATCGCCTCATGCCCGCCGCATGACGGTGCGCGAGCAGCGCAGCAGCATACCTAGTGGCTATGTCCTGACCGGGCCTGCTGATGCGGACAAGACGCTCAAGCTTCGCATTGCGCTTGTCCAGGGCAACCCAAGCGGCCTCGTTGATGCCCTCTACGAGGTCAGCACTCCCGGGAATGCGGTATACGGCCAACATCTCAGCAAGGAAGAGGTGAGTGTGCGAGATCTTCAGAAGCAGTACAGATATTCATATTCTACCCCAGGTCGAGCAATTCGTCGCTCCCGCTCCCCAGAGTGCGGATGCCGTCAACGCGTGGCTGAAGGACTCTGGCCTCAACGCCTCTACCATTTCTCCCGCTGGAGACTGGCTTAGCGTCTCGATACCCGTTAGCCAGGCAAACGACCTCTTAGATGCCGACTTTGCCGTATACACGCACCAACAGACCGGGAAGCAGGCTATCCGCACGATGAGCTACTCCATCCCCGCAGAGCTCGAGGGCCATCTCGATTTCGTGCATCCGACGATCTCCTTCCCGAGCCCGTTCGCCCACCTCCCAGTGGTCAACACACCCGCCGGCTCCGTTCAGCCGTTCGCCTCATGTTCCTCGAGCTCGGTGACGCCGGGATGCGTACAGTCTTTGTACGGGATCCCGACCACGCTCGCCACCCAGTCCTCGAACCAGCTTGGCGTCAGCGGTTTCATCAACCAGTTTGCCAACCAGGCCGATCTCACTGTGAGCACATCTGCCGGGAAGTTCTAAGTCACGAGCCACAGTTTCGATGTATAGTCCTTCCTGAAGAAGAACCGACCCGATCTTACGAGCAAGGCAGATACTACCTTCAAGCTGCAAACTCTGGACGGTGGTTCGAACCCTCAAAGCGGTAACGAGGCTGGTATTGAGGCTGTGAGCATGTTTATTGTGCACCCAATATGACACAACATTAATACAACAATGCAGAATCTCGATATTCAGTACACCGTTGGTCTCGCCTCCGGCGTCCCTACCACCTTCATCTCCGTCGGTAATGATTTCCAGGATGGCGATCTCGAGGGCTTCCTCGACATCATCAACTTTTTGTTGAACGAGAGTAATCCTCCACAGGTTCTCACGACCAGTTATGGCGAGGACGAATCGGATATTTCGCGCTCCTTGGCAAAGTACGTCCTTTTTTTGCGTCGTAAGAGACATGCCGCTGACAGTGCATACAGCAACCTCTGCAATGCCTACGCACAGCTCGGAGCCCGCGGGACATCAATCCTTTTCGCGTCTGGCGACGGCGGTGTTTCTGGTTCGCAGTCTCAGAGCTGCTCTAAGTTCGTTCCGACCTTCCCCTCTGGCTGCCCCTTGTGAGTTCAACCGTGTGCATCTTCCGCCTCAATGCTGATGCTTGATTCTGCAGCATGACTTCGGTCGGTGCTACCCAAGCTTCCTCATCGGGCACTGAAACCGGCGCGTCCTTCTCCTCCGGCGGCTTCTCCAACTACTTCGGCGTCCCGTCATACCAGTCCGCTGCAGTCTCGTCGTACCTCACCTCCATCGGCTCGACGAACAGCGGCAAGTTCAACGCCTCCGGCCGTGGATTCCCTGACGTTGCCGCTGTTGGCGTGAACGTCCAGATCGTCGACGATGGCTCGACGGAAGGCGTCGAGGGCACGAGCTGCGCGAGCCCCATCTTTGCCAGCGTCATCGCTCTCATCAACGACGGTCTGATCGCTACTGGAAAGAGCCCCCTCGGATTCCTCAACCCTTTCCTGTATGCGAACCCCAGTGCATTCCACGATATCACCAGTGGTAAGTGTCTTGGCCCTGCCGTTGTGACAACGGTGCTGAACACCCTCCCTCAGGCTCAAACGCTGGCTGCAATACGAACGGCTTCAAGGCGGCCAAGGGATGGGACCCCGTCACGGGTCTCGGAACGCCGAATTTCGCCGCTCTCAAGGCCGCTGCAGGTCTGTAAGAAGGACAATAGAGACTCGACACCAGGACTGTACGGTTGGGTTAGGAAATCAAGTGAATACGAATTGATGTGCACATCGAGAAACAAAGACTTCTACTGCTGTTCTACTGTTGTTGAGAGCTAGCGAGGGATACTCACGAGCGATGCGCCTCAGTTTTGGGTGGTCACAACGCAGCTTGTCTCTTACATGTACAATAGCCCAGTGCAGTGGTCATGCACTTGCCCACACTGGCCGCCTAGCGCGCGCGATAATACATGGGCGCTTGAGACAACTCTTCCTCTTACCGCGACGTGCCTCCTGGTTTGCTGGTGGTAACACCGCGTCATCCGACGGCTTGTTGGGGTTAATACTGTCGACTTTTGACTTGTCGCGACGGTATGCAGCGCCTTGGTCTGCGGATGACACGTCGCCTCGGCGGCAGCAGCATTCTCCGCGCATCTGGTCTACTCTTGGGCATCTGGGGAGCTTCGTACTTCTTGACCACCACTTCAAAACCCATATATCTTGACAACGATGCAATCAATCGTCGACGCAAGCCACCACTACAATCCACAGCACGCGCTTCAAAGCCCAGTGTTCTGGACGCGTTATCGCAGCAGAAGTCCGTGGAATTGTTTACGAAGCCTCGGCGCGTCGACGACCACAGTCGCCTTCATGAATACGAACAGTCGGTGAAATGTGATGAGGGGACGGGAATTTCGCGCTATGATGTGGTACAGATCGCCAGGTATGTTGCACTCGTATTCACTTGAGAGACCAGAGACCGACTAGGTTTTACCTCTGCTAGCAATAACCCCACAGAAGATGATCACGCTGAAGCAATAGTCCCCGTACCAAACGGGCACTGGTCGTTCTTCGCCGTTTTTGACGGTCACAGCGGTTGGGAAACCAGTGCATGGCTGAGAGAGAACTTGCTGCCTGCAGTCATCGGGGCTCTATCTGACCTATACAGTGCCGTCAAGGATTCGTCGCCCTCCAACACTGCCTCAAGCAACGACCCCACGCCTCAGAATGTCGAGACTACCCTGAAGGAGACTTTTCAGCGCCTGGACGACGACATTGTACACAACGGTCTCGAACGTGCTCTTGCGTCGAAATCGCCATTTGCGAGTGTCAATATCCTGGCTCCTGCGTACGCAGGCTCATGTGCCCTTCTTGCATTCTACGACTCTCATTCTCATCTCCTCCACGTAGCCATCACCGGTGACTGTCGCGCCGTACTGGGTCGCCGTGTCCCTCACCCCGAGGGTAAGGGTCACCTTTACGAGGTCCGCGAGTTATCTGTCGACCACAATGGGTACAACCCCGCAGAAGAATCCAGACTATGGGCCGCACATCCTGGAGAACTGATCATCAAGAATGGTCGGGTGATGGGATGGGGAACGTCGCGCGCGTTTGGAGACGCGAGGTGGAAATGGACTCCCGATATGCAACAGCGTTTGCGCGACATCGGCTTGGGACGTTCGACGCCATCTGGGTTGAAGACGCCACCTTATCTCATCGCCGCGCCTGAAGTAACGTCCACACAAATTCATCCTGGTGATTTCCTCATCCTCGCCAGCGATGGCCTATGGGAGACCCTTACAAGCGAAGAAGCAGTTGGGCTCGTCGGATGGTGGGTTGACAACAGGAAAGAGTCGAACCCTGCCACGAGCAACCCTCCAACTGCTACCCCACAGACACTTCCTATCGATCCGGAATTCACGGACGCCACATCACGTTACAAGCAATGGCACGTTCAGAAGCAGTTCATTGATAAGGATAGAAATGCAAGCGTACACTTACTCAGGAACGCTTTGGGAGGTGCCAACGAAGATGTGACTTCCGCTTTGCTGAGTATGCGCGCACCTCGTGCCCGGTCTTACATGTCAGTATTTCCCGCTTCCTGCAATCTTTCCGTACAGCAGCCAGCTGACGCATTTCGTAGGGATGATATTACCGCAACTGTAGTATTCTTTGAGAAATAGAAATGTCTCTAATTCAATGAGGTTCGTCGTGTAGCCCAAAGGGACCGGGGCCCAACACATCGCCGCGTGAGCGCCCGACTTGTCCGCGACGATCGTCCCTGCGAATTGTAGCCGGTGAGTACCATGACCTTGTCCTGAGAAGATGAAGCGCTTAACAGTGATAAGGTGGCAATTCTCGCGATCCCATTCGACGCGCACCATATGCATGTTTGTGTCATCATGCAAATGTCGTCCCAGCTGAGGGTCCTCCTCGATAGATTGCCTCACCAGTGCACTTTAGTGATAAGGTGCAAAGCTCGTATATAACGAAGACTTGAAAGGCATGACATGCTCAAGTGCGTGGGTGCCTGCCTGCACTCTTTACAGCCTTACTCCATCTGTCGAACAGTTGACGAGATGTCTACCCTTCAGACACTTTCGAAGGTCATCGCTTCTGGCATAAACAAGATCGAAGCGGCTTGTGCTGCCCGCGGCGAGTCGTATCCTACGCTGGTCGACGCGTATGACACTACGAACACAAACATCCAGAATCGGTGTGCCCATGATGCAGCACCCATCATCGCGGCGGCATATCAGCTCATCGCGACACTCACACACCCGGATGCGTATTTCTTCCAATACGGTCTCGCTGTAAGCTGCTCCAATTTCATGACGTTTGTAAAATGTTGACTTGAGTTTAGTCTTTCTATAGCGCTTCCGTCGCGGCCGTGGGACAAGGTTGCGTGCCTGACATTCTCAGAGAAGCTGGTTCGGAGGTCAGTTCGATTTATGTATGATCCTCTTTGCGGCAGTTACTCATAGTACTTCCAGGGTCTACATGTCAACGAGATCGCCGTGAAGAATGGGATGGACCCTTTGAAGACAGGTGCTCATATCTCCCTAGATCGCTCCGCGAGCCGCATGGCTGAATCGCCCGCAGAACGATTACTGCGTTTATTGGCCTCTCGTCACATCTTTACGGAGACTTCGCCAGCTGTGTTTCGGAATAACAGGATGTCTTCCGCCCTTTGCACTAACAAACCGTTTGCTGAGATCAAAGAAAGGTATGTTCCATATATATTGAGGTGATTGACAGTTCGATTGACACACTGTAGGCCTCAGGAAAAGTGGGATCAAACCAACGGCGTTTCTGCCATGTCTGAATACATGTAAGCTTATGAGCGAAGTTTCAACGTATTCCTCATGAATAGCTCTCAGGGGAATCGATACACTGAAAATGGCTGGATTCTTAGTAGAACACCTGACCGATCCGGAGACGTCGCATTCTGAAGAGCCCACCAAAACTACAGCGCAGCGTGTTTACAATGTAACTGGCCCGTATCACACTATCCTTCAGCGGCCCGAGAACGCCATGGCCTTGAAGAGGCTCCACATAGGGCTCGGCTCTCTCACTGGGCTTGCCTCGGGAGAACTGCCTTCGGGTGGTGAGTCTTTTCGCATGCTCGCTTTGCGACAGACCTCATTTTCTCACAGGTCAGTTTGAATGGGGCCTACTCCCTGCAAAGAGCGTTGTTGTCGACGTAGGGGCCGGAATTGGAGCTCTGACACTGCAGCTCCTCAAGGAATACCCCGATCTCACGTACGTGGTCCAGGATCTCCCGGGGACTATCGCCGAGGGAAGGAAGGTTCGTTGGTCACGATGTTCTGGAGCTCACACGATGACAATAGGAGTAGTTCTGGACGGCCAGTCAGCCAGACGTGATTGCCCGTGGAACTGTAACCTTGCAAGGTATGAATGTATATGTATCTTGACAGCGTGCGTCGCCCGCTCATCTCGCCTATTTTACTCCAGAGCACGACTTTTTCCAGCCGCAGCCGATCACAAATGCTACCGTGTTCGTGCTGCGGTACATCGTGCACAACTGGTCAGATACTTACTGCGTCAAGTTCCTGCAACGGATGTCGCTCAGCCGTACACAAAGCTCGTTGTTTTAGACGAGATTTTGGACTATCTATCTCGTGACGATGGCTTTTGTACAGGCACAATCCCTGGAGCCGTAAGACCAGCAGCCCCGGAGCCGTTACTACCCTACCCGCAGGCGGTAGCAGGTCACGTTTATGGGTTGGACGTGCTTGTGAGACTATCCATATACATCCGCAGACTAGCTAAGGTTGACGATCCTTCTAGATGATGAGTATACTGAACTCGCAGGAGAGAACTGTACCACAGTTCAGAGAGCTCTTCGGTAAAGCAGGTTGGAAACTCGAGAGGGTATGCCGGTTTGAAACTACGCTGCAACAGTTGGTTTGCAGTCCCATATGATTGTTCGTACAAACGTGAGTGCTCCAGATGCATCCGATACTAAGAAGATAGTGATGCCACTTCCAGACGAAAGCCAAACACATGCGAAAATGTAGCGTCACAGCTTTGCCCTAATAAATAGACGAATTGGTAGCAATTCTGTTATCGGTCGCCCGTGCACTGCGCTCAGCGGAGACAACTTACACGTCGGACAGCGCAGCTCATACACCGTTCGGACCCGCCGCCGCCAAGACCCCGACGGCCGACCCACCTGCAGGCTGCGCCACCCGGGCTGCAAACTTCACGTCCCGAGCTGCGCGCTCGCGCTTGGCGGCCATTCACCATTCACATCGGTCCGTCGCCGTAAACCGCAGCCACCTCCAATTTTCCTCCAAGACATGTTTTGCGACGCCGTGCGGTGCCCGCTAGCAAATTTTCTGGTGCAGCACTCGATGCACGCGCAATGCACGCGCGGTGGTGACAAACGGCGATGGGCGTCTGCTGCCGACGCGTGATGTTAGCGCCGGCGCCCCGCCACCTGGATGACCGACATCGATATCAGCATGCGGAGGGCACGCGCAACTTTGTCATCGCATGCGCTGACCAGTGGACACAGGGATGGTCCGTCGCTGTGAACCCGAGAGACCGCCACCGGTAGTCAGAAGGCCTCTATTAAGCAGAGGTTCATCAGGTTCTTCGGGGCGATGGGCTCGACCCTGCTCGACCGCGAGAGACGCCGCGCGGATAGCCCAGGACCCTGCTCCCGGGTTGCGGTCTGCGTCTTCACTGGCTGGAAGCCTTTCAAGAAGGGCGGGGAGATGACGCAGATGCCTCGCGTACCTGTGAGCACCCTCGCGAGAGCCTAGACGACGCGTTAGCTCCAGCCTGACGTGCCACCCAGCACACAAGATCGGTCTCACAGCGGCGCAATGCACTTGCGCCCCGTTAAAAAAAACTTTAGATCATCAACGCTGCTGCGTCGTGTCCGTGACCGGCCTCGGGCACATAGAGCCTCATAGAGCTCGCGCATCGGTGCTCATTAACGCACCTTTGAAGATCATGGATGTTAACTTCACCGGTCATGCCGGTGAGAAAAATGACGCACCGAGATCGCGCTGACCATCCGGGGAGTTCGATCGCAAATTCTCGTCGAGGTCTCGCTCGGTACAGGGGCCGACTACGGTCCCTTCGGGCTATGTCCAAGCCCTAGTAGTGCGTCGTGTCCACCACGCGCGTCGCGACGTGTCCGGAAGTTGGTTTTTCACCCTGGCATATCAATATGTCAGGCCTCGTTGCCTACTGTCTGTAAGCTGACACGCACGTCAGCTCCCTATAGGACCAGCACGATCAAACATACGACTGCATCGCTGCACCCCAACATTCGCGTCAAACTGCGCCCCGCACGGCGCACGCGGCTCGTAGCCTTCGTTGTCCTGTGTCGACATGTCTTCGTCAGTTGATCTTGATGGTCGTGGTGGTCTTCGTACGAGGTCCAAGCGCGTTTCAGCACCGCGCAGTGGCAACAAATGCGAGAGGCACCGGGGCCATCAATACTATGTCGCGTGTGGACGCGAGCGGCGGCAGCTCAGGCTCGCACCGCGCACCCAAATCGGGCCTCGAATCGGGATCGGCGTGGTCCCGCTCGGTCGCGTCGGGACTCGGGACGGGGGCGCGGGACCGCCGTGTCTCTCAAATCTGGATCTGCGCACCTCTGAGGCGCAGGCTCGAACGTCGCGGAACCCCTGTCCGCCACAGCGGGGCTGCGCAGGGCGCACTACGGCTCTCGGACTCGGAGCTCGGCTGAGCAGGCAATGTCCTCTGCGACGCCGTCGCAGGCGGCTTCTCGCGTGCAAAACGTGGCTGCGCTCATGGCCGAGGCAAAGGTGTAATTATGGAGCGCGTATTTCGGGTCGGGTCAAGTCTTTCGTTGTTATTCGTTAAGCAGTGGCACCAAAGTGGCACCGACGGAAGGCGGGACAGCAGAGTAATGGTCCTTCTTTACAATTCGAGTTCGTTATTACAGCTCAGAGCTTGGTAGCAAGATACAAGGTAGTACAAGGGATCTTCTATGAGTCGTAGCAAGACAAATATATGATGAGTATGGATGGAGGGCGCGAGTTGCTATTAGTTACACAATGCGATGGGCCGACGATAGGAGAAAATGGGTGTGCAAGACAGGAAAAATGAGATGAGCAGAACAGCGACGACAACGAGTGAGAGTGTTCGACATCCAAGTATCCACCAAGGGGAACATCATCCCAAGAAAAACGGGACGGTAACGTGAGAGACATGTGCGGGGCCCGCCTGTGTGTGTGCGTGCCCGCCTTCGTAAAGCTTTTGCGTAGCTGAGCCGGTGCTCAGCACTCGACCTCGACCATCTTCGACAAACAGCTCTTGACGTACGGCCGCTCCTCACTAGGTGCGGTCGTCCGCCTGCGCCCCGGGCGTCCGTTCGTGCGGCTCAACAGCACGCTTGCGACGAGCTTCGACGTGCGCTGGTCGTCCTGCACCTTGGGCACCGCGACTGCAGGGTAGGAGTACGACGAATACGACAAGATGATCGTCTTTGTCGCTGGCGGGGTGCTCGCGAAGCGCGCCGCGGCTCTTGGTCGCGGCAGCATGTACTCCGCGTCCGTCTCCGCCGCTGCGCTGTCGGCGAATGGGTCTGCGGGGCACGACCGGGCGGGTGGTTGGGACGATGCGCGGCGTGTGTTCACGATGGGGACCTGCACAGCGCGGATTGAGGGCCTGCGCTGGCGCATCGTGACAGGCGTCGGCGGCGCTTGGGACGAGGCCGCAGCGGTGCGGGCCGCGAGGATGGAGAGGGACGCTGCCCCGCGCGCACGACTGGGTGT
>ALYI01003796.1:0-61679 GCA_001969225.1 Ceriporiopsis andreanae CBS 279.92 | reverse complement strand
CGCGACGGCTATTTCAGGGGAATCCGAGGGATATGTGGGTTATCCCTCGGTTACACCGGCGAGAATAACTGGCCTGATGTGCAGTGGGGAATGTCTGGGAGCTTTTGACAGCTTGGCGCTCACATCTCTGGGCCAGTTTGGAAGGAAGAGGAACGGGGGCAAGGGGGAAGGAAGTCGAGGAAACAAGGGCAGAGGTATATATAGTCCGACGCGCGTCTGTGGGGCGGCGACGCTCCACGTCCATCAACCGAATCCCGATGACGCACGTAGCTGGGTGAACGCGTTTGGAGTACGTGGAAGACGGGGTAGGGATAGGGTCACAACACAGAACTCAACAGAATTGTTGAAAGCGATAGCAATAAGTTTGATCAAAAGCCTAGCAGGGACGAAACAGACGGGCGACGGCATCATTCGCATGCATCAGTTTATGCATACATGCTCGCCCTTGATGCGACCCAGTTGAAGTGTCGGTAACATTCCAGCGTGCAAGAGCTAAGCATCTTGCTGACTAGAAAGCGCATAGATACATGCAATGGGGAGAATTAATGCTCCGGCTGAGTCTGTGTTGGTATCATCAGACATACTAGTAGGAATTACAATTCTACTTGCATCAAAAACAAAACATTACAGCCCTTCATCGTACAATTTCCGGCACAGCGCGACGTAGAACCGCTCCAAGTCCGCTTTGGTAGCAAGATCGCTCTTCTCAGCAATCTTCTTCGCCTCTTGACGCGACTCTGCCTTGGCAGCTGCTTCACTTGCATCGCGCGAGGGCACCTGCTCGACGATCCAGTCGAACACTGCAGAGAGCTTGTCTGTTGAAGCTTTAACCACGTCGTCTGCGAAGCCGTGCCCGTTCTCGCCGTTTCCATTGGTATCGCTGGCGGGTTGAACGGATGCTGCCGCAGTCGTGACTTTCGCTGTGGCATGTGCGGTATCTCGGGCCCCGTCACGGTCAGGATGTTCGCGTTCGCTCATCGCCTTCCCTGCCTCTCGCGCGTCCCTCTCTTCGCGTTTCCATGCACGTACAAAGCGGCCCCAGTCGCCTAGACTCCATCCCTCACTCGTCGTATTTGTGTCTTCCTTCCCGTTGCCCCATAGATCCAGTTCGATACCTCGAGCACCACGCAGCTCCCAATGGTCGCATTCCTCCATGATGCCAAGGAACTCTCCCCAGCGAGCGCTCTGCACGGTGACTAGGCCGTCATTGCCCCACATCTCTCCGCGGTCTTGGGGTTCCCATTGGTCTCCAAGGCGCTCTCGCTCTCGTGCCTCATACCCATCTAACACCATCTTGGGCAACCATAACGGATGCCATATATTCATGCTGCCAATGCGGCCCGCGATACTGAAGTACCGCACGCGTGGATCGTCTGGTGTGTGGGGATTGAAGACGTTGTTGAGGTACGCGGTTGTCAAATTCGCGTATGCGGGGGAGTCCAGCATTGAAAGAAGCAGGGTCGTGAAGGATGACGGGAGCGACGCAAGCGATACTGGCAAGCTCGGCTTCTCCGCTGGTTTAGACTCTTCCGTCTGCGTGGCTTCGTGATGTGGCGGCCGTCCTGTCATTTCCCTTACCAGCTCCTCAATCTCGTGCTCCTTCTGCTTGAGCTTTCCAATTCCGATATTATCCTGTGTAGGTGTTGAGACAAGGAGTGTATACGCGTATTGCAAAGCACATACCGTACACCAGTCCATGAACGGACTGCCTCGATGAGGCGTAGCAATGGTGGTGAGAGAAACTGGCTTGTACTCCGTCGGCTTCAAGTGCGTGATCAGGTGTCGACAGTCTAGCCCGCCCATCGAGTGAGCCACAAAGTTCACCGACTTCCCAAAGGCGCGCGTGCAAAGGAGATCGTGCAGACTCTTCGCGCGAGAAACAATAGACCCGGTTCTGGAAAGTGCAAAACAATATTAGCATTCGTCCAATCGAGAACTGCCATTCCGAGAGACGTCTTCATATCCCGTGACCGCAGCAACCCCACAAAATCCGACGATACTCGTCCCCGCCAGATGCCCTCCCCGCTAGATGCTCCGGCCGCTGTATATGCACAGCGTCTTCGTTATACATGCTCACCGACGCCATCAGGAACAGCAAGTCATGGTCCGTTCCAATCACATTGCGCTCCCTGTCTCAGCTGGCACGTACAGCCAAGTTCCCATCATCACCTGAGCCACAGGCTATACGCGACACGTGGGGATACTAGCGTCCATACAAGGGATCGTGACGGGGGTGTAGCTGTCGTGGAGCGGCTCGCAAGACGGCGAGGGAGAGACGAGGACGATGCCGGAAGGACGCCGGGGAGCGACGAAAGGTAGAGGCACTCACCCAGGTACACTCGTTACAATGACCTCCGCTCCAACTTTCTGGCGAAGGATAGCCAGTGTGTTCGACCAGTAGTGCTGTCTGAGCATGGGAAACGCTGCCGGGCCTCGTACGTCGAAGCCGTAGAGTCCTGTCGGTGCGACCATCAAAGCTTTGTAAGGGTCCGGAAGGGCATATTCACGCACCATGGCAAAGAACGACTGGATTGCGCGGCGCACGCACAGGGTCGTAGAGGAGAGGGCTGTACAGGAGACGGTGTATGATGTCGAGGGAACGCTTGCTGGCCGACTCTCGGGGACGGGCGGGAGGAGGGAACGGACTTGGCGCGTCCGCTGCTTGAGCGACTCCCTCCATCGATAACTCGACTGATTCGGTCCCTCTGAGCCATTCTAGCCACGGGAACGAGCGGAAGATGTTGCGCGACCCTTTCCGCTCATTAGCTTCCGAAGGCGGGGTCTTCTGGAGCAAGTAGTGCTGGGAGATGGACAGCGAGGAGAAGACGTTCACCAAACGGCGAAAGAGAACGACGACGGGTGTAGGAGACCATATCGTCTGCATGACATGTCAAGGGGAAGAGCGCGTGAAAGTAAGGGAACAAGTTTGCTTCGGGGCCATTTAGTT
This sequence comes from Ceriporiopsis andreanae CBS 279.92, assembly GCA_001969225.1. Taxonomy (NCBI): domain Eukaryota; kingdom Fungi; phylum Basidiomycota; class Agaricomycetes; order Polyporales; family Meruliaceae; genus Ceriporiopsis; species Ceriporiopsis andreanae. The sequence continues at coordinate 58,732 of ALYI01003796.1, read as the reverse complement.
TGGGGCGGTCTTTATTTGGTGCTGTTAGGATCGGAAGCGTCCAGCTTGCTTTATTCGCGGTTCGTTCTCGACTCTCACCCCGGCCGAGACTCTTCACCACGTCGAGCCGTCGTCTGGAGCTTGCAGATCTTCTTACATAACTCCCCAAGACGCACGTTTCCCACTATCGACCGGCAACCGATGTTAGCCTCGAATGGCGCTTTTCATGTCGCATGCCTCCATAAATGACTGGTATCGCCTGGGTCTGGTTTGCAGTCGATACCTCGCATACACGTACCTGATTTGGCCAGCTCCGTGGGCACTGACATGTGACGTACTTATGAGGTGAGCAACACTGAGCTCCTCTCGACCGCGCGTGCGTGAGTCCTTTGCGATCTACGTTCTCGGTTCCCCGGGGTCAACTACGCTGCATGCAATATTTTCAAGTGAGTCGTGCAATGCACCATGCAATGGCATTTTTTTTGTTGAACGTTGCGCAGAAGGTGCAGTATCGTGCCGACCCTAGGGCCTCATTCTTCTACATCGCGTGTGGCCATTCTTCACCGTTCTTTAGGGCCGAACTCTAAACTTTCCTCGGCACAAGCAAGAAGTACCTGAAGCCACCCGCAAACGGTCAACAACATCCAAGCCTGTGAAGTATCGACTGCGATCTTGGCGCGCGTGTCAGGCACGTCAGCCTCTATCAATTCAAGGATGTGGTCTCGTTCCGTGAATTCAAACGCAGTACAGCCCCGCATCTCAACCCAGCAGCCGATATCTTGCGTTAATCCTGGGGCGCGATTGCCTCTACGGTAGATCTCAACAGGTACGACTGTGACTACAACAGATTCGACCATGGCGCTCAATCATATCAGGAGTTTACGAGACGTGTCCTTTGATCACATTGATTCAGCACCACGGGACCTCAGCGATAGGGAGCAGATTAACGCCAGAGTATCTCAAAAACCCGCCAGACCGACCAATGGCTCGCGATTCTCCCTTGCTCGCAGTCCAATCGTTATGGAGACCCCGATGCTCTTCACCATGGATGTAGTTCTCGAGCCGTCCCGCGACGCACAAGACCGACCTCTCAAGATGGCAGCAAGACGATATTCGACCAAGAAGTCGCCCTCAGGTAATGGAGTTACTCTACTCCTTGTGCACGGAATGGGAAATCGTGAGTTTCCACTGTCTTCGTACTATCCGTGGTCGCGCATTTTGACACCTATGTTCAGACAAAGAAGTGTGGGAGACTACTATCGAGGGGCTCTTCCATCGCCAAGCTCATTCTCTCCATAAGGAGGTGATTCGTGAAATATGGGCGATCGACTGGCAGACGCATGGTGACTCGGCTTTGTTGAATGCCGCATTGTTCGACGATTGGTTCGACTGCGTCAGTGAGTCTCGTCAAGGCACCAATATGTTAGTCTCATCGCTCACACCATGTAGCTATGGCCGACCTTGTGGCAGGACCTGCTGCGCTCGCAAATACGTACTTGCTGCATCACCGTATAATATGCGTCGGATTTTCCGCTGGTAGCATCGTCGCGTAAGTTGTACCGCCCTATCAATCCAATCTTATTTGATTCTCATTATGCGATCTAGGGTGCACTCTACATCCATGTTTCCCACGATTTCCAACATTCCGTACGAGTCCATCATTGTCGTAGAGCCCGTGATCATAGACCGCGAGACATTCCAGGGCAACTCCAGCAATCAAGAGAGCATCGATTCTTTGGCGAAGCGGATACTGTCACGTCCAGACGTGTGGGATTCTCACGAAGCGGCGTCTGTGGATTGCTCAGAGTGTCTCCCGTACAAGACCTGGGACCCTCGTGTCCTCAGTGTTTTCGTCGTTCGTTTTTTTCTTGCTCATATCCAGAATGTTGGGGTCAACATGCTGATCAACTCGCCAATAGGATAAGGGACTTCGACCTGTTGTTGACGGTGGCACGAAAGTCACGCCTAAAGCTGACAAGAGACACGTTGCGCAGGTGTTGCGGGACAGTCATGCGCTGATGTTTGAAACAATGAACCAAATCGACCGGGTTCGTGGTGTGGTTCCTGTCCATGTCATTTTTGGTCGACGGAATGACCTAGGGTAAATGTCGCTATTCCATCTCGTGTCGAAAACCCGACGCTGACTTTTGAAGTAGTCTCAAGGATTGTAGAGCGTATCTCACCGGCCCCGCAAACATGCGAAAATTTGCCTCTATTTCTGTTGTTGATGGAGCAGGACATTCGGTGTGTCAGTTCCGCCTGTGTCTCAACGTTCCCCCTTTTACCTAGAAATTTTGTGGCTCCTCTAGATCGTACAGGAGCAGCCGGACCGCCTAGCAGAGGCCATGTGGAGAGCGATCCTGAGATCTGTTCCGCGATATTCGAAGACCCTTGGCGATGCTTACATGGCCCGGCTGTAGAAAGGAAAGCGTCATGTGCAATCAACGTGCCTGCCGTCCACCGTAATTGCAAAATGACGTATTGTGCCCGTGTTGTTTGATTTGATGCTAGGTCAACACGTCGAACAAATACACTACAGTGCTATCACGCTTGCGCACGAGCAAATATTTTTGGGCCACGAAAGTGGTTGATTACGCGCAATCCTATTTTCTACATCCATATCGCTGATTCCCGGCTTCCGCCTGCAAGAGTAGATATCAAAGAACACGCTATCACTGTCAAGAGTCGCTGCTATAAGCGCTTGGTTTGTGGGGTCTTCGGGGGTCGTTTGACTGCGATGCAATGCCGATATCAAGGTCGGGACCTTTTGACACGCGTTTAGACAAGACTTATTTACTCTTCAATCACCAGGTATGGAAACAGGTGTGTTGTTCCTTCGCCACACCGTTTTGCATCGGACTGTGCGGCCTGGCTTGAACGAATCAAAGCAGTGACGAAGAAGGGATAGATAGGGCAGACACCCACACACATTGGTTCGAAGTGTTGTGGACATCATCTCGGTCAGTTCCGCTCTTCCATCACGCTCTTAGGCGGATTGTGCTCAAGGCTTCCATTCATACGTCCCGCGATGCGCGGCTCCCGTGGACATTGCGCGCTTTCGTGTGGCGAGACAGGACTTCCGCCACGAGATCCTTGTACGCCTTTCTCAGACGCGTGGCGATAGGCCGCCTATGCCGTTCGCCTCCAGCCCCCAACGTCTACATGGGAATCTCATTAGTCCGAACTTCGTCGCCATCAGCCTTCGACCTACCTTCCACGGAGAAACAACTTAGACCATCAAGGCACCTCTGCAGCCTGGTGTGGCCATAACACCTTCTCGTTCTCAGGTACAGGTTCTTTCCGATATTATTGGGCTGGAATCTACCTTCCCTTTCTCACTACCTCAGATGCTGGAAAGGGTTCAAGGCTTCTGTCGACTGTTCGAAACTCACGTCGGCCTGGCTGTCTCCCAAGCTGTGCAGTCCGCGGCAAACAGATAATTACCCATCCTACACAAACCGCTTGGTCTCGCCTATAATTTGTCTTTGTGGGTGGGATGAACACATATAATCATGGAGGATACTCTCGCGTGCATACTCTTATTCTACGCTGTCGTAAAGGAGTGGGAACAGTCCTCTTCCGACGTTCTTCGAACTCAGCGCGGCCCGGACCTCAAGCCTCCCCGTATTTATTCCGCTCGCAAGCCGTATAGTGCGGTTAGCCCCTTCAGCTCTGTGAAAGCAACACCTTTAACCACCATGGACTCACTGCACCTGTTCACCCTCGATGTTGTCATCGACACCCCCCGCTACGCGAACGGCCAACCTCTAAAGATGGCTGCCAGGAGGTATTCTACGAAGGCAGCTCCGTCTGGAGGTGAAATTACTCTACTCTTCATTCATGGCACCGGGAACCGTACGTCCTTTATCCGTCTTTGATGGAGTCAGAATTGTATGATTGTGTGCTGAACTGCATACATAGACAAGGAGCACTGGGAGCCCACTATCGACGGAATCTTTCATCGCCAGATGGACAGAGAATTGATTCGCGAAGTCTGGGCCCTCGACTGGCAAACACACGGCGACTCCGCTGTCTTAAACGCGGCACTGTTCGAGGAGCCATATAGTAGGGCTAGTGAGTGTCTTATAACATGCGGTTCGTTCGACAGCTCACGGTTGTGGAATACAGATGTCGCTGATTTTGCCGCTGGAGTCACCGCGTTCGTGAACACACACCTGGCCGGACAGCGCGTGATATGCATCGGTCATTCTGGGGGCGCACTAGTCGCGTAAGCTCTGCGAGCTTTCAGTGGAGATGACTTCATATTCTGACCACATTGATTTAGGTTGTATTCAACTCTCATGTCTCCTACCGTGGCCAGGATCCCGTACGAGTGTATGGTCCTTGTGGAGCCGGGCATCGTGGACCGCGAGAGTTTCGCAGCTAATCCGCGCGACCGGAAGAAGCTAGACTCTCTGGTCAAGATGATACTTTCTCGTCGAAACGAGTGGGACTCGCACGATGCGGCCTTCACGTACTTCTCGAAGCGCATGCCTTACAAGACGTGGGACCCGCGGATTGTTCGTCTTGTCGTCGTACGTATTCTTAACCGTTCTTCCTTGTATCGCTTAGAGTGCCTGACTATTGCATTTGTAGGACAAAGGTCTCCGGCCCGTTGCCGACAGTACAAAACTCACGACGAAATGCGACAGGGCTCATGAGGCGCAAAATCTGGTAGAACATCAGGCGATGTTTCAAGCGGTTGAACAGGTCGAACGTATCTGTGATATAGTGCCTCTGCACGGCATCTTCGGAGAGCAGAATGACTTTGTGTAGGTGAAGGCGTAATCGCACCGACAGCCCCGTGCTGACACTAGAACTAGGCTATCGGATTGTAGAGCCTGCTTGACGGACGTGAAGAAGGGCCGAAAAATGGCATCCATTTCAATCGTGCCCGGAGCGGGGCATATGGTACGCTCGTATTCTGACCCAACGACTTGCTCTCACTTTATATTTTGAACGCTCTAACAGGTTGTGCAGCAGCAACCAGAGCGCCTCGCCGACGCCATCTGGAAATCCGTTTCTAAGTCTGTCCCGCGATATATGGAGGCAGTCGATGGTGGGTGCATGGCACGGCTATGAGTGGGGGAACACATCGCCTACATGCCTCAGAGCTAAGTGTCCGACGCCGCGGAATCGTAATCTTGCAATCGCCGAAGAATTCTCTATGCCCCTCCCTAAGTTTCGGGGTGCGAACGCTCTAGATAATGAGAGCTGTAGTGCCGCCATTCGGCATAAGGAGATACACATGTACATTTCAAATGCTCACATGAATGGAAGAGTCAAGAAGCCTGATGCCCCGTTAGGGTAGTGCGATGAGACCCATGAAGCTGGTCGTGGTATGATATAAAGTCTATCAGATGTATCCGCGCCAGACCAGCAAGTACACATCCACTGCGTCCATTGCTCCAGTATGGCGGATATTTCACCCGCCTTCCTTGACCACTTGAAGTCCCTGTACCCACAGTCTGCGGAAGACGGTCCTGGAAATGTCGTGGACAACCCATGGTATATTGTGGCAGCGATGGCATTCACTTCCTGCAACAGACCAGAGGTTGTGCCGTTGGTGTTCAAGTACGTTCACACGGAGCTGCTGCAAGCTCAGAAGCGCTACAGTCAAGATGAAACGAAGGCTTACCAGGAGCAGCTACGGTTGGCGCGGAGGGTACGCGAGACACTGCTGAAAGGCGCCTTGTTGTGTGGTGCACCCAGAGTACGTTCTCTTCTTCGCAGAAAGATGGGGCGTCAGCTCACATAGTTACTGGAGTCAATCAATGCTATTCTTGCGCTGCATGAAGCGATGCCTGAGAATCTCCGCGACAAGGAAATGATGAGGTAAGTATCAGGTTTTAAGGATATCAAAAGGGCTGAACCAACTGGCGCACAGGAACACCACAATCGAACAGGGCGAATACGTTCAAAAGGGGAGGGAGGTGTTCCAAGCGATGTATTCCGACACCGCCGGGGGAATACAAGACTCGCTCAAAGCTGCATACCCTGACATGGGTGAGATCCAATTGATTTTGCGAGACGCCCACGAGTGATTTATGTGTATATTCGCAGCATGGGCGGTGCAGGTCGTCGGTTACGGGATGATCTACGGGCAGACCGACCTCCTCACCCAAGTCGAAACGTCCTGTGTGCTTACTGCGGCTATTATCGGGATGGAGACGCCTCGTCAATTCCAGTGGCAGTTCTCGAATATCCGCCATGGAGGGGCAAGCGTAGAAGAAGCGATGTCAGTCCGCCAGATCTGCTTGGATGTAGCTGCGAAGTGCGGCGTACAGTGGAAGGAGGCGGTCCCTGGAATCAATTGATTTCATTAGCAGCTTGTGAGAAGTTAGGATAGCAAACTTTCTATACGTACATACCGGCACAACTTTGTCAGTTTTGTCAACGGTTTACCTGTCGCGAATCACACGGAGGTCAAGCACCGTATTACACTGGAAAATGTTTGACATATGCAAAGCCGGTGAAAGCCGGTGATATGAGCATGTTTCGTTGTGCGTTGCCACTGATAAAGAGGAAATGCATGATGGTAGGAAGCAAACGTGCTTCAGGAGGGCCTTTGTTTGGCGCTGTTGGGGTGCAGACTTACAACGCGTTCGAAATCCGACCTCAACGTTTGCTTTTGACTCCCGCGACCACCAAGGTCCTTGCCGCTGTGCCCTAACACACCCTCTGATGCGTGTCCGAGTCCTTCATTCGTCCGGCGATTTACGCAGCGGATTCCGGATTTCATACCCGATGTGCAGTCTTGTGGAGGAGGGATCCACAGCTCATCCGAAGGCTGTTCGTTGGGTTGGATGTGCAGGTACGTGGCGATTTAGGTTCTAATGTCCTGCTGTGGACCATCGTGCTCGTGTACATCAGCCGTTTACCGTCTCTGAGCGCTGAGCAAGGGTTCTGTCTTGTTGCCTCGGATAATGAAAGATGCAAACTCGGTGTCAATCATTACACACCTATGCCCCCTAAAGACACACTGCACCGCCCACCCATTGAATAGCAAGAACTGAGGCGATCTCCGATAACACACTAAGGATTGTTGACAAGGCTTCCATTCATCATCGACGGCACAAAATGCGCACCCGACCGCGCCCTCGGGCGTCGCGTTGAACATGGCAAACAAGCGTGACTTACGTATTCACATCGGCTCCGCTGAACGCGGTGTTCTTTTTATGCTTGCGTTGGTACGCCTGCCGACGCGTAGCTACTCGACCATCGAACTGCCCTTTCTGCCGACTCTTCGACCCTTCTCATAGGCAGACGTGAGCGCCGCTGACTGGCTGAACTCTATATTGTTTGCTGGCAGACTATGCAGAACTTGAAACGCGCCGCAATCTCGCGGGCCACGATGGCCATAACAGAGCCCGGACTGCGGCCACAGATTACCCTGAATTGTGATTCCCTCGTTGGCTTTCATTGTGGGGGCCGCCGCCGTGGTCCAAAATCTCCGGGAGGCCCACGCATGTGGTACTAGGCTTTTTTTGTAGCAAGGTGGCATACAGGCGAGAAAAGCACGTCGAGGGTGGGGGCGTGCAATATGTATATAAACTCTGCCGGACACCGTTGCACTTCCTCCTCAGGCACTTTGGAAGCCTGTCGTCTCCTCGTTCTACAGGTATGGCTTTCTCGTGCGTTCTAGGTCGAATAAATATCTCACCGGCACCATTGAAGGTACCTCGCTTTCTTGACGATGACGACTTCGGTGAATCTAATCACACTCGACCTCGCGGTGGAAACATCCCACGACGTATACGGTTTCCCTTTGACTCTCGCCGCACGACGGTATTCAACCAGTTCCGCGCCATCTCCCGAAGGGCTAACTCTGCTTCTTATTCATGGTACCGGTCATCGTGAGTCTCATTACCAGCTTGGCAAACTACGTACACTTAGTCGCTGGCACATAGACAAGGAACTCTGGGAGCCCACCATCGATGGAATCTTCCGTAAACAGCGTGAATATGCAAAACAACCAATCGTTCGAGAAGTGTGGGCTCTTGACTGGCATACACATGGTGATTCCGCTGCAATGAATGAAGCGTTGTTCAAAAAGCCATACAGTAGACGTGGTAAGAGTCATCCCAAGTCGCATTCCCTTCATTTCCGCTCATGCTGATGTCCCGCAGCCGCAGCCGACTTCGCTGTCGGGATTGCCGATTTTGTGAAGTCACACCTATCATCGCACCGTGTGATAGGTGTCGGTCATTCGATAGGTGCCCATGCGTTGTGAGCATACCAAGTTGCGGGATCACGTTTTTGCTCTAATCCTCTTCAAGATTGTTCTCCACGCTCATGGCGTCAGGTATTGCCGGTATCCCATACGAATCTATAGTCCTTGTGGAACCAGCCCTTGTGGATCGCGTACGATATATCTCAAATTCCCGCGACAGGAAGAAGCTGGAGGCACTGGCGCACATGTTTCTGTCACGGCGGAATGAGTGGGATTCTCGGGAAGCGGCCTTCGCGTACTTCTCCAAGCGAGCACCTTACAACACCTGGGACCCTCGCGTCCTCCGTATCTACGTTGTACGTCGACCAGTGGCTTTTTGGTCAAATCGTTTACTGATGCGTTACAGGACAAGGGCCTTCGACCTGTTGTCGGCAGCACAAAGATTACAACCAAGAGTACTAGAAAACATGAATCTGAAAACATGGTGGAACGCGAGGTCATGTTTCAGGCAGTAGAGCAGATTGAACGTATCTGCTACATTGTGCCCATCCATGCCGTATTTGGGGGTTACAATGACTTTGTGTAAGTGCACCCCCGTCCTACACTCCTCTAAGCGTAATCTCACAATTATTTCAAGGTTATCCGAGTGTAGAACGAGTTTGACGGCTGTTAGTGAGGGACGCAAACTTGCGTCGGTATCTGTGATTCCTGATGCAGGACATACAGTACGTCCCTAAGCTCTCCGGTCTCTTGAACGTCTTCTGATTGTCTGTACTCCTAGGTCGTACAACAGCAGCCGGACCGCGTCGCAGATGTACTCTGGAAGATCATATCCAACTCAGCACCTCGATATAAGGAAGTTTCCGACAATACATTCATGGCACGGTTGTAATGAGACTTGGGCCCGGCTTTGATGGGACGATTGTACTTATAATGAAATACTCATGTTGATGCCTGAGACTCTCCGGCGAGATAGGCCACATTTAGGGCGGCGTAGCAAGAATCTTTTGTAATCATTACAACCATTAGCCTAAATAGTTCGTGTACGTTAGAAAGTCATTAAAGTGTGTCCATCGAGTTTATGCCGTCAGATCGCATACTCCGGGGCGCAGCGCACACCACTCTGGCTGGAGCGAAATGGCATTCACGCCGCGCTGGCGCATCCGGTATGCAACGTCGTGCAGACGTGGGAGGGCGGCAGAGATATTGAGTCCGGGGCCACTCCAAAAGAGCTCGGCTGAGGACGCCGCGCGCGGCCACGCAATAGGGTCGAGGTTCTGAGGACCTGATTGCTCCGTCCAGAGGAGGTGTTGACCTGTGGACCAATATACGATCAGCCTAGCCTTGGACGACGTTGATGGATAGCTGTAAGAGGCTACGCACCACCAATGACAAGCTTAGCCTCGGCCGCGGTCAAGTTGGCCGTGGGGTCGAAGGAGTAGGACTTCTGCCAGGTCTTGAAGGGGTCACACCAAGAGTTACTGCAGCGAATAGATGTAAGTGAGATACCCATCGTTCGGACAAGTGTACCTACCCTGAAGGGAAGTCTCCGACCCATCCGCCTCCTCCACAGTCCTATAAGAAACCGTCAGAACTGCGATATCGGCAGGAGCGCCAGGGGAGCCAAACTCACGAGATAGAAGTAGTCAGAAGCAGCGTGAATCAGTTTGAATCCCTTCTCCGCAACCGCCTTCACGTCGTCAGAAGAGATCCACACTCTGTGAGCCAATCGTAAGTAAGCGCGTAAAATCCCGAGGATCAGCCATTAACGCACAAGACAAGCGTATCCTTCGCTAGGGTTACGTTGTGCACGAGGACCATTTCTGTACACCGCGTAAGCAACACGATCAACACCATGAAACCGTCACTCACCTTCCCAGACAACGGGTGTCTTGCCATCGGCAATAAGGGCCTTGTGGCTAGCTTGCGTGAAAGTATCCAAGGCCTGCTCAAGGGTCTTGCCACTGGCCTTCAAGTCCTTCTGCGTATCCGCATCTGCTGCGTAGCAGTTCGTGTTCAACTCATCTCCACCAGTACTGAACAATGTCGATGGGAACATTTTCGCGACGGCCGAAAGTAGCTTAGCGGTGTAGCTTGTCGTTTCCGCAGACGCGAGACGAAGTTGCCCAGCAGGTGGCTCTGCACGAGAGATAATATCAGTCAATTATCCTCCTAGATATCAAGATGGAATGTACCGTTTGCGTAAGTTGCCCACGGCGTGGATTCCGCGCACGCGACGTGTTCTGGGTGAGCCTTGGAGATAACGGAGGTATGTCCGGGCGTGTCGATCTCGATCAAGACATCGATGCCGCGCTGTCGCCACGCAAGTCAGACATCGACGCGAGGATGAATGAAGTTTAACACGCACAGCGCCAGCGTACGATACGATGTCGGCAACGTCGGAAGGTGAGTAGACTGAAGCCGAGTCGTATGCTCCCTTGGAGGCGAGGTCCGTGAACCCAGGCACTTCCAAAGGGAAGCTCTGGCTGTCAACCACATGCCAGTGGAACTGGTTGATCTACACATGACCGCCGTGAGAGCTTAAAAAAGCGTGTGATGCGCTGTACGGCGCCTACCTTGACCCAGCTCATAGCATCGAGGGTACGCTTAATGTCTGCAACGGGGAAACTGGAGGGGGTTCGAACGAGGTATGACAGCGAATAAAGATCTCAGAGACTCACAAGTTCCTAGCAGTGTCGAGCATGAACCCACGATACGGCTGCGGAATGATGTCAGTGGTCGGGATGTAGGCATCAACAAGTAAGCTCACGTATGCAGGAGAATCCTGGATATGGACCGGAGCATTGATGAGGTAGTTGGTGCCAGCGTTGTAATACACCAGCTGGCTGAACGTCGTCAAGCCTCTGTACAGGCCCAAGGTCGAGCTTGCGGTGAGTGTGGCGCCCGTGCCATCACTGGGGACGGTCAGCGTGTACGCCTCATCACGGTCTTCTGGGGCCTTCTGCGCCTCTGAGGTGATAGAGTGCGCGGTTGCCCCGCTCGTAAGCGAAAGTGTCAACTTCGACAGAGACTTGGCCTTTGACAGCAAAGGAGCGTCCACAGCGCCGCGTCCGACCACGAGGCGGCCGAGCTTGTCGGACTTGATGAAGTTCTTGGTGTCGAGCACTGCACTGTGCAAGTCGGTGGGCGCGTTGTGAACGCTGCCGGAGATGGTGATGTCAAAGCTGCCGGACAGCTTGAGCGGTGTCGTGCCAGCCTGAAGACTGCGCGGCTGAGGCCAGAGAGCGTCCGCGGGTGCGAACACGGCGAGCAGCGTCGCGAACACGACGAGAGTCGACTTGGGGAACATGGTGCGTTGTCGTAGGGGGAAAGCGACGACTGCTTGAAACCTGCCTCAGCCCGCGTCGACGCTTCTTGTACGCGACGAAGCGCCGTCCCGATGTTCTAGAAGGCACATGGTGATTCAGAAAAGCTTCTCGAGGAAGAACGTTATATGGTCTTTGATGCACCGCCGAGAACCTCATGACCAAGGCACATATTACAGCTATTTGCAGAACGATGTAGCAGGTCGAAATTCCCACAGAATAGTGCGGGATTCGAATCTACGTGATCCGGGATGCGCGCCGGCGATGCCGCCAAGGCAGCCACCGAGAACGAAGACATTCACCAGGACCCGACGGCGGGCCTCTGCGCACAGCGAGGGCATGGGTTGCAGATGTTGGCATGTGTTGTACTCCCGTCTGTGCTGAATTCTCTCCAAAACAATATTTTGGGCAACCTCGAGCCAATTTCGAGCTCGGCCGGGGCAGTTGAGAACCCTTGCGGGTGCAGGAAGTTTCCTATGGGCTCAGCAGTGATGTTCAGTACGGAAATGGAACATATTCGGAGCTCAGTGTTGTCCGGTCGATGTGCCTTGGCTGCAGTCAAGCGATGATGGCTGCCTTGGCGGCACCGGCGGCGCGCGTCCCGGATCACGTCGATTTGAACCCAGCATTATTCTGTGGGAATTTTGACCTGCTACATCGTTCTGCAAACAGCTGTAACGACTCACTGAACATCGCCCTCTTCGGGTGGGTTGCCCCGCGTATCTTGACAGATTACTGGCTCGTTGCTGTGTTTTGAGTTTCATCTGTACCCGAACGGCGGGGGGACACACATGTTCTGCGGTCATGTTATGCCCTGGCCCAATCAGCCAGAATTGTGGCGGTCGATAGAACTCGTGATAGGGAAGGCGCTAGTCACATCGGAGCCAACCATGCAACGCGCACCTCGCTGTCACTGCTAGAGATACTATAAGCATCGTCGTCCATGTGGACGGTGTTCGGAGCACTCGGTAGCATGCCGCACAGGGCGCAACTCTCGATGATAAGATCAACGAGTAAGTAGGCTGCAGGCCAGTGAGACCAACTTATCGTCGCGACGGACCTGAAACGGCATCAGCACACGGCTAGCTTCGTCATTGCAATCATCAAAAATCCTCCGATAAGCTATGAGATACCGTTATGAACACTGAAGATAGAAAGACATGTCTTAAGCAATGCCGACATCCATACCTCCATCCTTGCACTCTAGCGCGACCTAGAGCAGCAGGTCGTCAAGACCGTTACCCGACGAGGACGGTGGTGCGGCGTTTGAAGGGGCACCGCCAAAAGACGCGAAGCCGGCCATGGGCGGTCTTGCTTGCTGCTGGCCTGCACCCCAGATTCCGGCCTGTGCTTTCTCCTGCGCCAGATCCTTAATCGACTTCGCGGGGGCAGGGGCGCCACTCTGCCGTTTGACCGCCGTGGAAGAAGAACCGAGTGACATCGTCCAGAGATCATCAAAGTTGCCGCCCGACGACGGAGGCTTCGCAGCAGGCGTCGTAACATTGGAAGCCGCGCGCGAGGCCTGGACAGACGGAGTAAGAACCTGCTGGGAGGAAAACATCGGGTTGGTGGGGGACATGGCGGGTGCCATAGGTGTGGCCATGTAGGCAGGCGGCCGACTGGCAGCCATGGGGGGCGGAGAGGCGGTAGTCGTGGTGTTGAGCATGTTGAACAAGCTGGCAGACGTCTGCGCTGGGCCGGCGGGTTGTTGAGGCACCAAGGGAGGCGACATAGGTTTGAGAGCAGATAGGGTTGGACCGGCGATAACACCAGCAGAGGGCGGCGCAGTCTGGAAGTCGTCGAAGTCGTCGTCTGCGATAGCGTTTAATATGTTTATCGCGGAAACGGAGATAATCCATACCATCAGTGTGTGAGGCTACAGCCGGAAGCGCTTTATTGGCATTGGACGCGGGTGCAGGTTCCGAGAAATCATCCAAGTCCAGGAGATTCGGGGCAGGCTCAGGAGCCTTGGCCTTGGCAGGCGGCGGCGCGGAAGATGTGACAGGAGTAGTAGCTGAGCGTCGAGGAGCTGGAGAAGTCGCAGAACCTCTAGCGGTAATTGAGTTCGACCTGCGGGCCGCCACGACGTCGTCGTCGCCAGCTTCGTACTCTTCAAAGTTCCGTCTCGAAGACGAGTCCCTGAAACCGCCGGAGAAACCTCCGCTGCTTCCACCGGAATATTCTCCATAGTCTAAAATGTGAATCAGAGCGATCGAGAGACCTCAATATCGCGCACGTACCACGATCGCCGCTGTAGTTTCCGCCAAAGCTGCCACTGCCACCACCATACCCGAGACTATCGCTACCGAAGCCGCCATACCGACTACCACCAGAACTGAAGCTCATCGAGTCGTTTCCCGTACCGATGTACTTATTGCGGTTGTTCTTTGCCTTCCGACGTTCAGTTCGAATCTTTTCGACGTCGGAAAGAAGTTCGACCAACTCCTTGGAGCGGTTCCGCACTGCGGAGATTCAGTGCTGCAATTGCCTATGCCGGTAGGAGACTTACCATTGAGCCCTTGATCCTTGCCCTTGTCGTCGATGTAGTAGAAGTTGCGAAGCATCTTGATAGTCGCAATATGAGACCGGGCATCGTCTACAACACGCTCGCTTCCGTTTTTGATCAGATATTCTAGTAGTTGCAGAGCCTACGGAGAGTGAGTGCATGAGAGTGGCAGAGCGGAGAGGGTTCATACCTTGTATATCTGCCGCCATTGTTTAGCCTCCTTCTCCATGAAGCGAGCGTAGATACAGGGCATGATTTCATTGAAGTTTTGGCTGATTTTCGTTAGACAAAGGCACAAGCGTACTACAAAAAGCTTTACACACAAATTGAATGTTCTGGAGAGGAATAATGCGTTAGTATGCCAGCATCCCCTCCGCCGCTGTTGACAGCAACGCACCCTTGCGCGATCTCTTGCATGAGCGTCGAACTCGCGCCCCTGATGCCAAAGTGAGCACGCGATGCAACCTCTCAAGCCGTATGCCGCGTACCATGGCTCGTCGTTAGTCGCCTCACGGACTTTTGCTTCCATCTCACTGACGTTGAGTACAACATTCTTTGCCTAACGCGGTGCCGGGTGAGAAACCGTCTGTTTCCCGAGCGAATATCTTACCTGATTGTACATGCTCTTGATATCGTACATCGTAATTTGAGAGAGCGTATTCGAGAGAGACTCTAGGCGATCCATGGTGGGCAAAAGGTGGTAGAGATGGACGTCGACGAGGAGGATGCAGGCTGTGACTGCGACCTCAAACGGATGGATGCGCGTGGTCGGCGCCTCGGCCGGCATCGTTTCCAGCTCACCGGAAAATATAATTTTCGTTGCCACCCCTAGAATGGGGTCTGGTAGAAACAAAAGCGCTGACTCAGCGGGAACCCCGGTGCACGTATCCTGATATGGAAGATGCAGCTCTGGCAGTTGGTTCGAGCATCGAAGCTCGTCCTCGAGTTGCACGTTTACACAACGTCTCTGATGACTCTGCACTCCTGCAAGGACGATTACGACTTTAATACGGTGCCAGTATATGTTCAAACAGTCTCCCACTCTTGATAGTGCTCTGGTAGTTGCTATCCTTCCCATCTTCGCTCATCTTCATAATTTTAGTAGTTTTCAGCCCATCTCCTTTGACGTGGTCCTCAGAACACGTCAGGATCAGTACAACGTGCAGATTAGGTACGCGTTCCCGCGCAGCCCGGATTTTATATCTGCTGATCTGACGTGGACTGGCATTACAGGTCGGCGCTCTCGACGTCGCCATGCATTCGTTCGTTGCTCGTCTTCGCGGCAGGGCAGGCAGCCAGTCGACGACGCGCTCTGTACAATCCGAGGATGAGGCAACCAACATCGTTGACAAGCCCCATGTCGTTGTCTCTGCGCCCACTGCCAGCTCGCGCGCCGACTCTGGATCCTCCATCGTCCTAGGACGCAAGATCCTTCCTCATGTCGACGCGTTGATGGACAGTTTCTCGGTAGAGACAGAGTCAGAACGCTCGCCTGGGCTTAGCCCGCCTCCGTCCGCCAACCGCACGCCACGTAGTCCCTGGGAGGAGCTGAGTCCGGCCTCGCCGCTAGTGTCCCCGACGAGAAGTGTTGGGGCAACTTTCAACTCCAGTCGGCTGGCGGCACCCTCACAGCGTTCATCGCGGAAGAGTAAGAGCAGCTCTTCCAAAACATCTCAGACCCCTTCTTCCTCAGCACCGTATTCGACTTTTGGCCGCCAGGACCTCAGATCTCCCACACAACCGTCGTCCGCCTCTTATTCGATTCGCTCGGCCGCTGCGAGTGTGGACACGTTTGCAACGCGTGCCAGTCATGTCATTGTACCTCCGGATCTGCGGTCCATTGCAGCGTCTCTCCATCCTTCGGTGCTTCCAGCGCCCGAGGAGACTGCATCGTCAGACGCTCTTCCACTACAACACAACGAATTGTCGTCTCCCCTCCGAGACGACCACGAGAACCATGAAACCTCACCTGGACACACGACCTCTTCACGACCGCATTCTACGAATCATTCTGACTCTACCGGTTCTCCGCATTCGACTCGTTCTGGTTTTGCTCACTCTGTACATACACCTGTTGAACAAGTCTTCAACCTCGATAATACTTCGCCACACACCTTCGGCTACCCGACACCAGAGTTGCGACACCCCTCTGATACCCAGTCTCTCGACGCGACACCTCCTCCTCCCCTCCCACCGCTCGTGCATCCGGAACTAGTCGCGTCGCTCGCGTCTCGACCCCAGCCTCAGTTCACAGTACGCGACATCTCCAACATTTCCTCGAGGGCGGTTGCGTCGCTGAAACGACACACGTCGTTTAACGGGAAAACCTATCCGCCTCACAGACGTCGATACACGGGTGGAGGGTCTGTTGACGAAAATACGGTACCCTTTCCTGGAGGTGGCAACGTGGGCCATGCGTTGCGCAACTACGCGAGCATGCCCGGGGTCCGCCAGCTGTTCCACAGCGACCGGGCCTCCATTGGACGTCACCCCTCCACCCAGTCTGCTCGACGAGGCAGCGCAGAATGGACCGCGATGGAAGCTATTTCCGGTGTTTCTACGGATGCTCGAGGAGCGTGGCCTGCAGAGGTCTCGAAGGAGATCTTGCGCCTCTCCTTTGGCGAGAGCATTTTCAGCAGGCGCCCAACAAGCGACAACAACGCGCTCGCGGCATTTGCCGAGATTCAACCTCCGCGTGGTCGTAACGTGGTAGAGCCTGCAAGCGAGGGTCGACCTTGTTCTCCGCCCCTCACGTCTCATCCTTCCCCCGATATCGTCGAGGGTAAGCCCCTGTTGACCTTCCACATAAACATGCTCCGGACTGAGATCTCTGTTTACAGGTGTCACTGAGGGTGGAGGCGAGCAAGCCCGGTCTCGCCGTGATTTTGACAATCTGGAATCAAGCACGATTGGAGGAGCGGGAGAAGTGGAGGACAGCATGCAGGCGCAGGATGGGGTATCCGACATATTGAAGGAAAATAGCATTGACTCTTCACACTCGGCTACCTTTCCTAGAGCGACCTTTGCTCGTACCTATCGAAAAAGCATCCTCCGACATTCATCTTCGACCACGCAGGGACCGGAGGCAGGTCCGTCCTCCTTGCATAGTTCTTCCCCTCCCGCGACTCCGCCCCGGCCGCGAACATCTCTCCGACAGCCTCTAGGGCCTTCTAGCGTGGCTAATGGCGCGCAACTTCCCGAGACCCCTCCAAATCACAAGGGCAAGAGAAAAGCAGAAGAGATCGACATCACACCTCCGGACCCGGGACACGTGCAGCACACGACCTTCGCCATCCCTTCTCCAAGTCATAGACGTAAGTGCACGTTCGGTCTCACGTCAATCTGGCTCATCTTTGTGGGCTTTTACACTACTATCAGGCGCTCATTCCTCAGATCCACCTCGTCCTAATATTTCTAGTTCTCGTGCTCCCTCATCGTACCAGCGAAAGCGTGTCAGACTGGAATCTTCTCCTCCATCCAGCGAAAGGAGCCATTCACGCCCTGGCTCGGCCAACGTTGCCAGTGACTCTGGTTCGATGACGGGTCGCGCCGGCCCCGTGCCATCTCCGGCAGCCCGCGCACTTTCCCGTGCCGCATCCACTCGTTCAAAACAACAATCTACTCACAACACGGTAGCGTCCACCACTGGCACTGCTGGTGGAAAGCGAGACCGACGACGCACGTCGTCCCAAGTCTCCATTCCTGTGAGTGCCTTGATAGCACCTCGTCCACCATCCCTCGCCCGCTCCAGTGTCTACCACATGCGAGATCCTGGCAAGCCGCCCCCAATACAACGTACTGGCTGGACTCCGCATTTCAGGACAGATGATGCAGAGGGGTCGTCGGTCCATGCGTGGATTTTCTTTATCGGCTTCGTCCTTTTTCCGCTGTGGTGGATCGCCTCCGTTCTCCCAATACCGCAAACACGGCGCGTAGGCGGTACAGACACCGAAAAGGCTGTCACTCTGGATGACCCGCAGGTTGAACACGGTGCGTGCGCATTACTTCATGATGTATCGAATTTTCTAAGTTCCAATCTTCTCGCGTTAGATGCCAGATCTTGGCGGCTCAGATGCCGAATCTTGGCTGTCGTGTCCCTCCTGACTTACGTGCCGTTCATCGTCTGTGTCGCCATCTTTGCTCCACGATAGCATCCAGCCGGCCGAAACTCGGCTTGCACTCTCTTGCGCTCCGTATCCTGCCTTTATTCCTCGATACCCCGCCAACGCCTTCAAACTGGCTATCATCGCTCTTTGACTCCGCCGTTCATTGCACGTAATCATCTGTTTCCGTAAGTCTATACTATAGTATACCTGGACGCTATGAGGCTCGCTGTGATACTGATAGAAATCGTAACCGCTCCGCCACCGCTATGTTGTATCAGCTTTAGATAGGTCATGCTGTGTCGCTGTCTCTAATCAAATCATGAAGAAAAAGTGATGTTCATGTACGTTTCTAAGCTTTGTCTGCAGGTCGAGTTGGCGCAGGACGGGTGCTTTCACGTTACGCCAAGCGATTGCTGAAGTTAGTACTGAAGCTGGTTGGCTCATCGCGGGAGATAAGCAGGGTCTACTTACTGCACCATGCTGTCCACTTTTTCTTCACGTCCGTTATGAAGCTGTTGTTCACATCCGATCGGCGCGTTCGCTGTATCTACGGTTCGAAGCCTGAGCAAACACGTTCTACTTGACTCCCGTTTTTGCCAGCATGGGAGACGCCAGGGCGTCCGCGCGAGGAGCAATTCCGAATTGAAGTCGCTGAAGCCTCGGTCATGATCAGGCATGTCTTTCCTCCTCTCTTCCATCTCATGTTTTGACGACCATCTCAGGCAGACAAGGGCACGCTTTCTCACCGGGCTGCCCGCTATCTGCTCACGGATTTACGTCCCAGGACCGTTCACGACCGCTCGTACTGCACCCCATCCCTCATGCCGCTTATCCCATTTGGAATTGCTCCCTAGGTCTTCGCTCAGCCGCGAGGTCATTCCAATTGCCCTTTCTTCTCATTCGGAATAGTATCATGGATCAAGGCATAATTCTAAAGCCAGCCAAGCGGATGCTCTCTCAGCCACCCACGCCCCCACCCCCCTCGCCCACCCTCAACCGCCCATCCATGAGCAACGCTACAGAGCGACCTCGCGGTGGGGACACTCCCTCTGACGACGAGATACGAACCTTTGGATCCCCCTCGCTATGCGAACCTGGACCGTCAAATCTGAACGGTGCACGATCTGAGCCGAAGGAGGACTGCAGCCGTCCTACTCTCCGCCAGAAGCTGATACCCCTACTGAAGCGTTGCAACCCGTCGCTGACTCTCGAGAACTCCGGCTCAGTCGCGAGAGACCACCTGGCGTCCGAGCGGACATTCTTGGCATATGTCCGGACGAGCTTGACGATAGCGTCGACGGGCGTAGGTGCGTTTTAAATGGATTGCTGGTCGTGTGCGCCGCTTACACCGTTCATAGCCCTCGTCCAGCTCTTCACTATATCCGCCGCCACCACCAATAAAGCCGTCGAGAAGTACTCTCGCCCTCTAGGCGCAATCGTTATCTCTATCGGGATTTGCACCCTGCTATTTGGGATGGTGCGCTACTTCACCATTCAAAGTGCACTCCTCAACGGCAATTATCCCGTCGCCCGTGTTAGCACCATTCTGCTCGCCCTCATCCTCGGCGCAGTCATTGTGGTGGTTTTTGGGGTTATCGTTGGAGTGCGCGGGCATTCGTGACAGCGCGGATTAGAGTGATAGCAGACGGAGGCGAGCTTGCGAAGGACGGCGTGAACGTACGGTGGACATGAAGTGGCTCAGCAAGACGTACATCACGCTGCGCATGACGGTACGCAGTGCACTTGGAAGACAGTTTCTGTCTTGCTCACATGGCTTTTGCGCTTCTTGCACAGCTTCACATTATCATTGCTTGACCAGACACAGAGAGCTTATCTTCCGGCACCGAGACTGTTGCCGGCGACTTGAGGATCGGGTTAGCACCCCGCGACGTGGACATAGACGGACAATTCGACGACCATATGACCCGACGACGATTATACCACGGCAGGCAGTTCAATTATGTATCCTTATTCATTCATCCATCATCAACCAGAGGTCATTGCACGGCTCACGCTCGAGTTTATGTCTCGGGGAAGGCGTCTTGCACCTTAGGTCGAAATTCAATTGCTCGACTCTCCTCGAGAGCATCTGGGCGCTACTCTACAGTCATGCACAAAAAAAGGGGACCGCATCTACCAGGTGAGCACGCACGCACGCTCGGGTATCAGCCAACCAGAACATCGCCGAAGCAGGAGTCATCAAGACTCCGAACGGGGTATACCTCGACGATCTGAAAGTGTTGGGCCGGTCGCAGGACAGGAAACATGACCTCTAGGGACACGAATCCTCTATTGGACCGCCGCTAACTGAGCCGACAAGGTGCTGGAGACTGCTGGGCAGCCAACACCGGGGCCGTTGAGGTTCTGGAGGGTGACGAGCGCGGCTTGGATGCGTGCGGCTTGTTCGCCATTGGAATTGCCTGTGGGGAAGCTGACCCCGATGCTAGGGCTGCAGACGCGAGTTCGATTAAAGTTCTCACGAACGAGACGGCGCGAAGAGAACTTACTTGTTGACGGCGTGGCCGGCATTGACGTTCGCAGTCAGCTGCGCGATGTACTCGGCCTGGGGAGGCGGGCAAGAGCAGGGGATCTTGATGGGCTGGCCGTTGGCACCCTTCACGGCGCCGTCGCAGTCGCCAGTGCCAGTTGGGTTAACACCTGACTGGAAGCCGAGAGGCGGTGCAAGGGCAGCGACCTGGTCCTGGGACAGGGCACGGCTCTGCAACGCCTTGTCGGAAAGTGCGCGGAGAGCGGCCCGGCGGCGGCTAACGGGTGTCTGTGCAACAACCTTGGTGGGATCTTGACCGGCGTTGATGGCAGTCTGCTGGAGAGGGAAGGTCGTGGATACGACTGGGCAACCCTTGCCAGGACCGTTCAAGTTCTGCAGGGTGACCGCTGCCGCGTTCAAGCGAGCGTTGAGTGCGCTGGTCGAGCTGTCCGTTGGGAAGCTGACTTTGACTGTCGGGCTGTGCAACAACGGTCAGTCAGAACTGATGTTTTGATATATTCCAATCAACCTACTTGTTGATCGCTTGGCCTGCGTTCACGTTGGCAGTCAGCTGTTGGATGTACTCGTCCTGGGACGGTGGGCACGCGCAGGGGATCTTGATAGGCTTGCCATCAGAACCGAGGATAGCACCGTCGCAGTCGCCGGTACCCGTGGGGTTCACACCGGACTGGAAGCCAAGGGGAGGTGCGAGCGCCGCGACCTGACTTTGCGAAAGGGTTCCAGTCGACGCTGCGTTGTTAGCCGGGGGTGCGGCGGCGGGAGGCGCGGGAGCAGGGGCAGCCGAGGCAGCAGTAGGGGCAGAGCCAGCAGGAATAGGGGTCTGCGCGACAACCTTGGTAGGGTCCTGGCCAGCGTTGATGGCAGTCTGCTGGAGAGGGAAGGTCGTGGATACGACTGGGCAGCCCTTGCCAGGACCGTTCAAGTTCTGCAGGGTGACCGCTGCCGCGTTCAAGCGAGCGTTGAGTGCACCAGTCGAGTTGTCCGTAGGGAAGCTGACTTTGACTGTCGGGCTGTGTCATGTCTAGTCAGAACAGATCATGTTTGATGTGATCGAAACAACATACTTGTTGATCGCCTGACCAGCGTTGACGTTGGCTGTGAGCTGTTGGATGTACTCATCCTGCGACGGTGGGCAAGCACAAGGAATCTTGATGGGCTTGCCATCAGATCCAAGGATAGCGCCATCACAGTCGCCAGTGCCAGTGGGGTTCACACCGGACTGGAATCCAAGGGGAGGCGCAAGCGCGGCCACCTGGTCCTGTGAGAGAGTGCCGCTGCTTCCAGCGTTGTTCGCGGGAGCGGGCGCTGCAGGCGAGGGCGCCGGTGCAGCTGGTGTTGGTGCAGCTGCTGGTGCTGGCACAGCGGTGGCAGCAGCGGGGCCAGGCGCGACAACGGTGGCAGGGTTCTGACCGGCGTTCACGGCAGCTGCTTGCAGCTGGAATGTGGTAGATACGACGGGGCAGCCCTTACCAGGACCGTTGAGGTTCTGGAGCGTCACGGCAGCTGCGTTGATGCGAGCTAGCTGCGAATCCTTGGAGTTGTCGGTGGGGAACGAAAGCTGAACAGTGGGGTTGGTCAGGACGTGGCCAGCGGCGACATTGGCGTTGAGTTTCTGCATATTGTGATCATTTTGTCGTTCACAGCACTGGTCATGACTCATGAGACGCCTTACCTGGATGAATGTGTTGCGATCTGGCGGGCATGCGCAGGGAATCTTGATGGGCACGCCCTGTGCATTAGGGAGACCGTCGCAGTCACTGTCATAGAGATATATCAATGCAGACTCAGATGCAACGAACGAGAGAACTCACCCAGTACCAGTAGGATTCACATTCGCGTTCAAGCCGAACGGAGGAACCAGATCTACCGGAACATCCCTCTTCAGAGGTACAGACGAGACGGAGGCAGCGAACAAAGCCGCCACAGATAAAGTCGCGGTAGAGAGCTTCATTGTGCGTTGAAGAATAGCCGAACAGATATGCTACGAGAGGAAAAAACGTGTGCGGAAGGAAGCAAATGAATGACAATGAACGAGCTGCGTCAACGCAAGCGGAGTACTCAGTACGTCCGACCTAAGGGGAGCCTGTGAAGGAGGGAAGGAGGGTGTGGCTGCTAGAGCTGGAGAAAGCAGAGCAGACAGGTCACGGTCATGTTATATAGGCCATAAGATGGCCGGGATTAGATAACTCAAATGGTGGGCAGGCGCCTTGTCCATCATCGAGCTGTGCGACTGTCGTCAGGGGCGACGCCTACATCGAGCTGAAGACATCGGTTGTCGCTGATGTTTGCCACGAGCAACCATCGAACACTATCCCACACGTATGATTGGCCAGATGATAATTAAGGGCAGCACGTGTAGGCAACGCCCACGCTGCTTTCTCTCCCGCAATCTGCAAGTATGGAAGTTTGTCAATGTTTCCGGGAAAAATGTGGAACAAAAGGCGGAAAGAACGGACATGGACGCACTTGAACGTGTAAGACGCGTTCACAGGGCAACCACTTCAAATTCGTCATGTCGGATGCAAGCCAAATGGAGGATCAACAAGGTAAGCTCACTGATGCTGACTTCCATCGTCTTGTCATCGCCAAATGCAATGTCCTCGAACATCGCCGCTGCAAGATTTCTTGGCGGAACCGGAACTACACTTTGTAGGCTAAAGGATGATGTAGATCCTGGTGGCAGATAGCGAACTGATACCATTGTTGATATGGGGTCACGAAACACGTCCTAAGCGGCCCAGCGAGCTGCGGGAGCATAGAAGGTATGTTTCATGCCCATATCATTATGATGCATCTGTAATGCAAGATTATGAGAACGTAAATGAAGTGGTCGAGCGTACAACGTCGGCGAGGTCCTGACCAACATGATTAGTGGGGACTGAGACCTCGGCGTGGCTGTGCATAAACCATCGCTGCAGCCACTCAGACAACGCTAGTGCCACTTTTGCACTCGCTGCCACCCATTCATCCCTTGGGATGCCCCTTGAGTACTTGCTAAGTGGAAAAGAAACTAGCGTAACGCACCGTTCCAATGTCCACTAAGAACGAGGTCACCTTGCAGAATATATACACGCCAGGTCAGATGATACGTCACAGATACTGTATCTCAAACCAGCTTATCACAGCAGTACTGATAGTTGGCTACAGGTCGTCGCAGGTCAGAAGGTCCTCTGTTTGGTCGTGTTAGGATCGCAAGGGCCGCTGTTGCCTTTATAGGCGCCCAACGAGCGCAAATTTGTAATATTCTCGACACCTTGTCTCCAGGGCCCGAAGACGCCTGAAACGCAACTTTTCAATAGTCGGAAAAGTTGTACACGTTAAATGTCAATACTATAATCAGTGCCCATAGATATACATGCCCCACTGAGTCAGAGACATCGAGGAGCTCGCTGAGAGCTCAGGGCGCACGTCCCAAGGCGGTGGGCGCACCATCAGCATAGTTGCTCGAAAGTAGTAAGGCCCCTCAACAGTCAAATGGTAGAGTTCACGGTCAGCGTCGCTGCCGAACAGTCCGATGATACGAAGAAAACATCTTCCACCTTCCGCGCGGACGCGGAGCGACGGCCTCTTTTACAATCTCATGCATTGTTATGTCTGGTGAGAGAGTTTAAGTGAGGAACGAGTCGTGTTGCAAAATATAAAACAGCTCACACACCGTAGAGCTACTACAGTACTTACTCGGAGGCGTATCCAGGATCGGCAAGGTCGATAAAACAGCGCAGGTATTATGCCGCTGCGAGACCAGAAAAGCCCCCGATTATATCATTTGGGACAGTCTATCACGTAAACAGTTCTACAAAACCCCTACGTAGAATGAATCAGAACATGGTTCCGGTAATAAGTAGGAGTGGTGGCGGCTTTCAAGTTGTGAGCAGTGCGTGTAGACGCCCGGGCGCGCGGTCAACAACATCTAGCGCCCGAAATGGGGTTCACGACCAACGCGATTTGTATCCGTCAATCACCTCCCTTCTCGTCCTTCTGTCCTCTATCCGCGATCAAGGCATCAAGCGTGCCAGCGCAGTATATAATCAGGGTTTTGTGCTCGTCACTGTCACCGTTTCCTAAAACAGCGACATACCGAAGCAGAGCGCATTTTGCTACTGGTCGACGCACAAGAGTCAAGTCAGCCACTTCGAGGCAGCACATCAAGCAGGATAGTACGCAGCGTCGACAGTGTCGAGTCTTCAACAGACGCGACGTACATTAAACCTGCTATAATCACGATATATTCATGAATATTCACTAAGCACTCGCATTCGGTCCAATCCGTGGGCTGTCGTACTGTCACAAGCGATCCCAGCGTTCATCCATCGGTTACCTCTGCGACCATCCCTACAACACGCACAACAACGAATCTCTCAAGTCCACGACTTTTCAGTTGGATGTGGAAGAACCTGACGAAGAATTTGAACTTCTATCGGATCCATCTTCTATGTTTGTGAGTAGTAACTCCCGTTGCGCTGCGTCTCCTATCTCAATGACATTCGGATCTACAGCATCCTCGTTCCATTGTTCTTCGCCTTGATTTTTTGGGCCTCGAACGGAAAATTTCACATTAGGTTCATTGATGCACTCTATGTTTGCATCAGTGCTGTGACAGGGACTGGTCTGTCAACGATTGACCTGAGCTCGTTGACGGCGTGGCAGCAGGCAATCTTGGTCATCCTAGAGATCACGGGCAATCAGGTACGTCCACAGCGCTATGCATGACTGTCCAATCGTCCAACCGCATCACCCAGGTCTTCGTGTCGTGGATCGTGGTTTACGTTCGAAGGTCAGTTGCCCGGGAGTGTGGTGCTGGACGACATTGATGTCTGTATACGACACAGAGCTTACTTCCGTCAACACCTCGGACATGTCGTCGCCGCCGAAATGGAGCGTACCTTGACTCGACGCGAGACCTACAGAGCCAGGAGTTTGTCTCAAGGGGCCGATCAACGTCAACTGCGCTCAACTGCGGCCACGGCAGACCACGGCACAGAGCGCAAACGCACTACGAGAGCCAGTGCGATTCGCCCCGATATGGTCGTTCGCCGGATGGACGTTGCGCCCCGCCCCGTGAACCCTATGGGTGTGCCCGCGCGCACCGTCACAATGGACAGCACACAGGCACGCGATTACGCGTCACCGACGTACTCGACCGCACGTCCATCACCGAACGTACAAATAGCGGATACCGCGTTGCACCGCCGTGCACGCACGCGTACGCGAAGCAGGAGTTCGAGCCCTGTGCGTGGCCCGCATCCACCGGGCGAAGTGGGTTTCGGGGGCTTCCCCGGTCCACGAGAAGTGCTCACTGGCATGTCCAGCAAACTCTTTCCGACTCTCCACAGGAATCTGCAACAGACGTTAACAATGCCTCGAACTGCAACCCTTGTCCCGCAAGACCAAGACCCGGCACAGATACCGGGAACAACACGACGCGTGCAGTACCTCTCGTTCATCGCCGACGTTGGCAAGAACTCACACTTTCATCATCTCAACGAGGAGCAAATGCTCGAATTGGGCGGTGTCGAGTATCGTGCGTTGAATGCTTTGATGTGGTTAACACCATTGGTAAGAAATTTTGTCGCTATACGTCTGCGAGTCTCACCGTGTTCCAGTACTATTTTGGCCTGCTGGCCGTCTCCATCATCATAATCACGCCTTACATGACCCTTCCTAAATGGAAAAATGTGTTCCTACCGCCAATGCAGCATCGTAAGATTTCCGCAGTCTGGTAATTTGTGGTCACTCTATCATACTGGCTTTTTCTTACTCTACTTCACGTGCAATAGGTACTCGTTTTTCCAAGTAATAGGAGCCTGGGCCAATACTGGCATGTCACTGGTGGACCAGAATATGATCCCGTTCCGCACAGCCTATCTACTAATTATAATCTTGATAATATGTGTACTTGCTGGAAACACGGCGTTCGTGAGTGTTCCCTGTTCCTTGCACACTGCGGCGCTGACGTGTCTCAAGCCCATCTTGTGAGATTCCTTTTTTATCTGTCGTAGCTCGTGTTCACATTCAGCCCCTTTGCTCAGTTACCGATTCACGATGTGAGTCTCTCAGTGACATCTTCGCAAAACTCATGTTGACGACTGCACTACAGATGGCTTGTATCCAAAGCATTCAACGTCCAATCTAGAATGCGTGAAACACTACAGTTCCTCCTCGATCATCCTAGACGATGTTTCATCACACTGTTCCCTTCACACCAGACATGGTTGCTGCTGTTTGTTTTACTCGCCATGAAGTGAGTGACATGTCTGCTCGAAAGGTTCTCAGTCCTCACTGTTCGTAGCGCGATACTGTTTGCGGGAGATCTCATCCTGAATATCCACAACACTGCCACTGATCAGATACCCATTGGCACTCGCATTGCCCTTGCATTCCTGTCGGCAGCTGCCGTCCGCAGCGCTGGCTTCCAAGGGGTTGCCGTCTCGGCCCTGACTCCCGCCGTGCAGTACGAATCGTTCTTCATATTCTGCCTTCGCCGATACTTACTACACACTTTATAGAGTGCTGTATGTTATCATGATGTACATCGCAATTTATCCCATCGCCATGAGGTCGGTACACTGTTCCGCAGTGATGACAGGTACTCACAACGGACGTCTCAGCGTTCGTGCCACAAACGTATATGAGGAAAAGTCATTGGGCGTTTACGAATCGGAAGTGGACGTCACAGAACCCGAAGACGACACAACGACGGCAGCTGATCGCGTCGCTATCTGGGGCAAATACCTGATGCGCCACGTGCGCAGACAGTTGTCATTTGGTATACGCCCTCCCCAATTGCTAGTCGGTCTTCTAACCGTCAGGGTTGCTAGATATTTGGTGGCTGGCTTTGTCCCTTTTCCTCATCTGTATCATCGAGCGAGATGGGCTCATGGATACTCAAAACGCGACGTGGTTCAATGTCTTCGCTGTCCGTGAGTTTTGTTCACTGTTTTCCTTACCTTGTGACTGACTGAACGATGTAGTCTTCGAGCTCGTTTCAGGATATGGCACCGTGGGATTAAGCTTAGGAATACCGACTGTACGTACCTACTTCTGAGTTCTGCGCTATCTAATATGTATCTAGGCCAACTACTCTCTATCCGGGGCTTTTCACACGTTGTCCAAGTTGATTCTGTGCGCGGTCATGTTGCGCGGTCGGCACAGAGGTCTTCCCGATGCGCTTGACAGAGCCGTACTCCTACCACGCGAATTCAAGAAACACGCTGAAGAACCTTCTCATCCTCGTGCGTTGGAAAACCCCATCCATAGTATCCCTCAGCTTCCGGAAACCGAAGAGGGAGCCGCCTCTTCACAAAGCTCGCAAACACGAGAAGGGACAGGGGAGACACCAAGCGAAAAGGCCGGTTAAGGCTGGTTGATGATATAACGACCTTCCATTTAGGACTTGAATTCATTCGGGATACCAGGTAGTACATTTCTACGTCACATGGTTGTTCATATACCTGCATGTCAGTCTCAATCCTCTAGATACCTTTTTCAGTTATCGTCTTTTCATTGAGAAGCCTTTATTTATAAGAACTTCAGCATCCATGTTATACAAGGTAGTCACTTCCGACGCGTTTTGTTTGTAGATCCGTTCGAGGTTCGAAATCCTGTCGTGTGCATGTGAGCAAGACGAAGGGAAGAGTCGGTGTTTATGCACATATCGGCTCACCTGGGTGCTACCCGTAGGGTCGATTTCATGCCTTTTATCAGTCGTCTTCAATATTTGAATGCCTACGCGCTGTACAAGATGTGCCGCGTCTATCAAATGCAAAGGTCTTAGCAGTCTGCTGCATACCTCGGCGCGCAAAGGTGAACTTGGCCTGCTGGTCGTCCCACTATGATTCAGAGGCGACAGAGGGATCGAGACTGGAGCACCAGCTATAGTGCGTGCACGGAGGCTCCTGCGCGCATTGAGGAGCGCGAGCAAGGCGTTGAGTGTCACTTAAATAAATATGAACGAGCATCACAATGTCAATA
Source organism: Ceriporiopsis andreanae CBS 279.92 (assembly GCA_001969225.1). Taxonomy (NCBI): domain Eukaryota; kingdom Fungi; phylum Basidiomycota; class Agaricomycetes; order Polyporales; family Meruliaceae; genus Ceriporiopsis; species Ceriporiopsis andreanae. The sequence goes on along the minus strand of ALYI01003796.1, from coordinate 30,162 downwards.
GCTGAGGTCGAGTACCCACATTCTGGCAACATATAGTAGAATATGACGTAGACGAAATTATTGGGCATCGCAGCAAACTATGTTGCCAAAGATATGAATGGGCGTGCTAGGCCTGGTGACGACATGAAAGCGTACCGTGACCAAAGACGTTATAGCGCACAAGCTGAGGCGAGTACCAGTCAGTGCGTCCCTCCGCTAGCGCTGTGTAATCTACCTGACTAAAGCCCCCGTGTTGATGCTGTAGATGATCAGGATCTTGATTACAGAGTCCGTCCTGCCAAGTATAGCTGAGCAGTGTCTCCGATATGAAGACTTCGTAAACACTGACTTTGGAAAACCCGTGCGGTGTTTATAGAGAAGTACGCAGAGCGTGCAGGCAATGATGACGTCGGCGGCAGCGTCCGAGGCCAAAGAGAACTTGACTATCCACTTTGGCCCGTTGTTAGCTCCGCTCTACAGCAGGCGAGTGAGACTTACTGCGATAGGACCAGTATCGACGATATTCGTGAGCTGAATTCTAGAGAGAGGTGAATCATGAGTCCAGAGTGGGGAGACGTAGTAGCTCACGCTCGGACATTATATGCTGAGTGCATGTGAGACGTGTTCGTATTATTCTAAATATGAAACGCACCGATGTTACCACCTGTAAACGTATCAGCAATTCATTAGATGTTGATCGGCGAGAAATTCACCGAAGCTGAGCAAAGAGGTGCCGATCTAGGGTCATACGGATCGTTATACATCTTTACCGCAAGCAGGTATCGTCAAGAAACCAACAATAGAGAGTACAAGCATGATATTTCCGCCACTGACTGTGACGATCATAGTCAGTTCAATGCACTTTTGGAAGTGTGATACCCCCACATATCCAGATTCGATATGTAAATATCCTAATGTATTGAAATCAGCAAACATTAAGGGCGTGCGATCAGTCGACACACTCACGCTCTTACACCGGCTTCCATTATACCCTGAAAGAAACCACCGAGCTCAGCATAACAAACCGAAGCACCGAGAACAACTCACAGTGGTCAAGTAGTAGGCCTGAATGGTAATGCGGTGTCATTCTTGAGCAAATAGTCCTGCTTGGCAACTCCCACTGAATTGACGTACCGTGTTGCTCCTGGAGAATGACGGGTCAGCTTATGGTCACAATTCGCATCGTTGGGGATTTGCGCTCACCAGGGAAGAACTTCTAGAAGTACAAGCGGGTCCGTGAAATTCGTGATTACGAAAAAATAGAACGTATGGGCGATGCAAGCGAGGTGAAAGGTGACCAAAATCCTGAGTTTAGGTTTGCTTAGACTGTTTTTTTTTTCGATACTTCAGGTCTGTACAAACCAAAGCACCGCTATCTTGAATGCACGAACGTATGAGCACTCATGGAATGCCAAACAAGAATATATTTACCGACGACTTGAGGATCCTCTCCTTGCTATACGACACGAAAATGTATGTTTGTAGGCAGTTGATACCATACAGCCTGCGATATCCGTGAGAATTTTTCGAGTGCGGCTTGGTCCACTTGCGTTGACGAGAACACGATTGCTAGATGTTCAAATGTAGATTAGCGGGGATTTCGATTGTTCAGCTAATTGTTTGGGCAGTACCGATGAAAGCAGCTCCATAAGTCGAGTCAACCCGCACTTTCGGAAGGCTGAGACTGGGCTCGGCGGTTGCAGAGGGATCCATACCCGGTAGGCAAGAAGGTTGACAGCAGGCGTATAGCTCAGCTACAGTTCGCATGGTGAGTTCGCATAGATCCTTATATAGCCTGCGAGGCTGGGCGTCGTTCGTGTCACACGGGACCTTGGGTTTGGGTTTGGGACCTTGGTTCCCAGTGACGGACCTCGCGCTGAATTCAATCATCTGTCCTTTCTTGAGTGACCGTATCGCGCAGGCTCATGCAGCGCTTGCTATGCCCATTGATAGGATCTAGCGCTATAGTACGCGTTCGAAGCATGCGGTGATGCTAATGATTCCATTTGTACGAGATATATTGCACCTCGCGCGATTGAAAGCTGGCCGCGCGCGCTGCATCTCCAGGTGGTGTGAGCGTAAGTAATGATATGTGGCTGAGAAGAGTCTTCATACATCATAGATGTGAAGATGCTCAGAAGATAGCATCGTGGGTTCCGTGGTCGTTCTCACGGCGTCACCTTTGAGTTGGTAGGTGATATTCCTGCGTGTTATATTCAGCAACGGGATGGATGTGTAGAGGGTGGGAGGGGGTGGCGTACTTGTTGCGTTACAAATAGTTGCTCATCTGGCGTAAGGCGAATCTGCACTCCAATCCATACCAATGATGGGGTCGGAAAAAACACGTGCAGCTGAATGCAGTTTTACTCGCGGCTTTTTTTTGACCACGAACAACAAGAAGATCACGTTCAGCTGAATGAACTAAGTATGCAGCGTGAGAGTACCAGTGACGCGACTAGATGGGTACTCGATTATATGTGACCCGTGAGTCATGGCAGCGAATGCCCCGAAAGCCGGAATTGACAAGGCCCAGCCCCGATTAAGCAGCACGGCCCGTTGTCCTGAACAAAGTGCACGTAACGCGGGATGTTGAGTCAAGACGAGTGTTCCGAAGGTGTCAACTGAGTGTTGTCAACAACAAGGATGTCGGTCATTGTTCGATGCTGCGGTCATTGGGTACATTATTTTCCAGATTTGTCAACTTACTCTTATGCCTCGGCTACGCTAGTGGCCTCTCTCCATTGCTGGAAATGTTGCACTACCTCTGTGGTGATCTGTCTTTTGATCGCTTTGGCCGCTGTGAAAAATGCGTCATGTGACACCTGAAAAAGTAGTGTAAGTGTCCATTGTAGAATTGAACAGATGACGGCCGGTTACATGAGAGGCTTCGATATTCTCCTTCATTGTGATCAAGGCGGCTTCTTGACATAGCGAAGTCATTTCCGCGCCAGAGCATCCATCGGTCTGCATGAAACCGTCAAGACCCAACTAAGACAATAGTGAACAAGCACATACGATACGAGCAAGTTCGTCCAGATCGAGTCCACTTTCCACACTCATCTTTGCAGTGCGAATGCGCAGAATTTCTTTCCTGCCTTCTTGATCTGGTGGGCCGACGTAGAGGATCCGATCAAGGCGACCAGGTCGCATTAATGCAGAATCCTGGGACTCGGCTTTAGCAATAGCCGGAGTTGATCATAAAATACGTACGATGACATCTGGTCGATTTGTTGCGGCAACCACAGTGACCCCCAGAAGTTCCTGTACGCCGTCCATTTCATTCAACAGGCTTGTGAGCACACCTTCGTGGGATCCACCGGTGTCACCACTCGAGCGTGATGACGCCAGAGCGTCGATTTCGTCCTGCAGGCACCGATGAATTTTTCTTTTCGAATGATGATATTCACGAACGGCATACTCACAAAGAATATGATAGACGGTGACGCAGCGCGCGCTTTCCTGAATATTTCGCGCACTGCACGCTCCGACTCGCCTACATATTTGTTGAGGAGCTGGAATTTCATCAGCTGTAGTACTCAAAGCATGAAAGTCCGACGAACGTACCTCCGGACCTTTCACCGCAACGAAGTTGACCCCGCTTTCGGTTGCACAAGCTCTTACAAGCAACGTCTTGCTGCAACCAGGCGGACCATAGAGAAGAATGCCTTTCGGCGCTCTTACCCCAAGTCTCTCGAATGCTTCTGGATGCAGCAGCGGCCACTCCACGCACTCTCTGAGCTTTTGAATCGTCGATGCCTGCCCGCCAATGTCGGAATACCGGACAGGGACTGTGTCAAGGAAGACTGAGCGCAGTGCTGACGGACGCACACTTGTAAGCGCATTGGCCAAGTCGCTCGGGAGCAACACCGGCTGTGCGGGTTGTGATGATGCGTCTGATTTTGCCGAGGCAGAGAACCAACGCTTGATCGAAGCTGTGCCCGCTTCACGCACTACTGCACTGAGATCGGCGCCGACGTACCCATGCGCCCTAGCTGCGAGAGACCGTACCTCGTTCTGCGACAGAGAATGAGGTGTTTTTGCGAGCAGAACGTTCAAGATAGAAAACCGAGCGTCGGCATCCGGTACGCCTGCAATGGAGATTAGTGGTACATAAGCTTAGAGGTTCCAGGTACGCACCGATCTCGATTTCGCGGTCAAATCTTCCTGGCCGACGCAGCGCGGGGTCGATGGCGTTCGGGCGATTAGAAGTCGCAACTACAACGACTCTGTCCTTCCCGTCTTCTCCCTCATCTTCCATCCCATCCATGATTGTCAGCAGCTGCGCAACTACTCGTTTCTCCACCTCGCCGCCTGGCCCGTCCTCCCTGCGCGGGCACAGCGCATCGACCTCGTCGAGCACGACGATGCACGGGCTCTTCGCGCGTGCGTCTGCAAAGACATCACGCAGCTTCGACTCTGTTTCGCCATGGTACGCGGACGAGAGTTCTGGGCCGTTAACGATGAGCACTGCAGAACCCGTGGAGGCTGCAATGGCGCGGGCGAGATGCGTCTTCCCGGTGCCGGGTGGTCCGTGTAGGAGGATACCGCGAGGAGGTTTTAGTCCTGTACACCAGCATTGAGGATACGTAGCGCCGTGTGAACGATGAGAAGCGACACACCCAAATGGCGGAAGAGCTCGGGGCGGGTAAGAGGAATTTCTATGAGGTCCCGAATCAGGGCGATCTGCTTATCGAGGCCTCCCACGCTGGTGTAGGCATCTTCTGCGGTAGGAGACTCTATGCCTTTAGATGGAGCCTTCCTCGCAATGTCAGCCACATCATGTGGAGGATTGTAAGTGGCCAACCTTTTGTTCACGAGACTCTGCGTGGTCATCCAAAACTGTGACGAAACAGTCCCAGCCAATAGTCCAGACTTGAGGTGTGGAGTGTAGTCCGAGAGTATTTAAATCCGCCTCTAAAGCCGCCACAGAATCATCGGTGGAGCTATGGGCAGATGCTGAATGCAACTCGAATTTACGGGTCTTCCCTTCGAATACTACCTCAAGGGTTTGCGTTGGTGTCAGAAATTTCAAGTCAACTGTTAAAATTGTCAGGACCTCTGCTGCGCAATACAGGGCGCGGGACGTACCAAGGGCCTCTCGAAGTAGAAGCGGCAACCAATCGCGTCGCTTGCCCTTCTCTGCGCTGTGAGAGCCTGGAGATTTATCTGTTGTGGTTTCGCGGAGACGAACGGTCCGGGCCTCTTGTATCTTTGAAAGGGACGGAAGGCCGCGTGGAAGTTTTGACTGAGCCAATGGTTGAATTTTGACTTTGAGACCTGGCCTGAGATGAGCTGTCAGAAGAAGAGGCGGTTCCACGAGTACGGCTAGGACATTCACAAGTGTCAGTGCGTCAAGAAAAACGTGCGAGCTCACGGCTTACATTCATGCGGAAGTTCCTGGGATGGCCACGCGATCCCCACGGCGAAGGGCTAGTCAAAACAATGCAAGGCATTAGCGAACTGATCACATTGCAGATGATGCGCGAACCGCAAAGACAAATATAACGCCCAGTGGCAAACGGCGCCCACCTTCTGTTGTTCGAACGCGTTATCTGCCTCCGATAAGGCTACGACATCCCCCGCTAAAATTCTGGCAGCCTTGAGAACGTCTGCCTGGACGATAACGCGCCGGGATGCACGCGACACAAAATCAGAGCTGTCGGCGAGCCCTACAATAAATGTCCGTGCAGAGATAGACATGTGCCAAGGCTTGTGACCGGAAGCGTTATCTGGTGGACGTGGCTGCAAGAAGACCTTTCGGACAGACCGCGCTCTGGTCGCGATATGTGGTCCGTGATTCCGAATGACAAATTGCGATGTCGCCAAACCGTATATCGTATGTATCACGCTTGCTGATAACCAGGCGTGCGCGGCGTATTGTGTTTGTTTGACGCGAAGAACTCTGCCAAATTCACGTTAGCTTGGTCGGACTGGTATGGCAAATTTCCATCACGAAGCGAAGGCCGGGCACAAGACCCTGATAATCGCATTATCCTAAGTTGTGTCACAGTATTGCTCACCTGGATCTGCCTTGACTTGATTCAGCTCCTTGGCAAATTGCACCCGGGTAGTAGGAACGCTTTATCAATATCGACGTAACCTGCAATGCCGATGATCAATGTCATTCAAAAGCTCACAAGGATGCTGTAAAGAAATAATGAGTCACACTTACTATTTTATGCGCGGAGAGGTAGCTGTGTCTTGACTCTTCTCGTCCCTCCTCGCCGTTCGGTCAAGAAATCGAATGGGCGCCAATTGCGCACCGGCGAGCACTGGCGAGCAACTGGCGAGCGCTCCTCGGTCGTCGCGTTCATTCTACACTCATGTTCCGATGAGACTTGGTGGCACTCACGCTTTATTCTTCCTCTTTAACTTATGCATCACACATGTTATTGCTAGTGCATCGGGCGAAAGTTTCGAGGAAGAACTAATCCTTCACCCCAAGCGAGATGGCCGAGTGGTTGCCAGCTTCGCCTTCACAACATTGCTGAGCGGGGCATCTCCAAGAGACCCAGAGACCTTAGGCGTTGAAGACCACTGTACGTTATATTTGAGACTATCTAGCCCCTATTCACGCGACGTTCGTAGCACAGCACTATACTTTGTTTCCGCTGGCGTTGGGCCAGATTCTACGCGAATACGCCATCACGGAATTGCATCTCACTCTCAACGCAGGAAAGTGGAACTATGGTGAATGGGGATACCCTGTAGAATCCGGAGTAGGCTCAGGAGCTGAGCTTTGGGCATGGATGGGCGACGGTGGATCGGTCAGGTGAGTGACATAAACGACACGTTTTGTACCCTGTTCTCATCCCATGGAACGACTTCCAGTATTGATGAACGATGGACCGGACTGAGAAATGCATTGGCCGGCTTATTCTGCGCGACTTTGGGTTCTTTGGATGACCAGCGAACCACCTCCCCAACGATGACTTTCAGACCGGAGGGCCATCTCCCTCGTGGAAATTCCCTCTATCGTCTGCGACACGCCACGCTGCCATCTGAGCACGTCTGTACAGAAAATCTCACGCCATTCCTCAAGCTGCTCCCGTGCAAGTCGCTCTCAGGCATCGCCAGCCTGCTGAATCCGCACCGACTTTTTGACGCTGATTGGCATGGCTTGGGCGTCCATGTCCGGTACGTGCGCGACGCGGGCATCGAAGTTCGACTCAGCTTTCAGGCTGCCTTCGATCCGGTCCGTTATTCTCCTGATAAGAAACGAGGTACGATCACCCTCGGTATCTCCCTTCGCTCCTACGAGATCGATTGATTTTCGGAATACTCTCTTAGATTGGTCTCTCCATTCAGTGTTCGATCAAGTCATCGACAGGTCATGTCCTGTTGCACGGTCGAGCCAGATTCGCGTTAGACTGCCACCGGAAGTGTCAGCTAAGCTTACCCCGGAGCCATCGATAATCAGGGACAACGAGGCTTTGTACGATGTTCCCAGCGGTAAGTGGAGCGGCAGTGGGCATGTTTCTGAATCTCAATATCTTGTCAGCTCCGAGACCGCTTGATGTTGCACTTGCTTGGCCCGATGAATCCATGTTTCAGTACCGTACGTGCCGTCCATCCGGAATCTCGATTTACATTGCTCACATCGTTCGCAGCGCTTGCATCAGCTCCCGTCCCACTCACTCAACTGTCGGTACAACGTACCCTCAAAGGGCCGAACCAGTCACGAGGGCAGCTCACAGTTGTAATCACCAACAACGGCTCGGCAGCTATTAAGGCCAGCTACCTCGAGACTATGCCATGGCTGCTGCAATTCTATTTGCACTCCCTGACGGCGTCTTGTAACGGCTTTCCATGCGGTGTGTTGTATTTTTCGGGTTTCAGCCATGCATCTAAGCTTACACTCGCGGTACACAAATAGACGATCTCATTACCATCACGTCCTACATCCCGCCGGTGCCACACGCCCGACCAACACTCATGCAGTCGCTAATTGTCGTGCCGCCGAACAGTAGGATGGTGCTCACGATGGACGTCGTCAAGCCATTCTTGCGGTATACGGAACACCCTCCCGATGCGCAGCGGGGCTGGGACTTGCCACCGGCGGTCCTCGTTCCCTTGGGCCGTCTGGAAGGGAACGATCTCCACGGACCTATCTCAAACGACACCACACATTTGAGACCTGATGGCCGGCCCCACAAGATCTATACACCGACGCTACTCGTGGACCTGGCGACCCCGGATTTCAGCATGCCCTACAACGTGATCATCATGAGCTGCACCCTCATCGCGCTCATATTTGGGAGCATCTTCAACCTCCTGACACGGAAATTCGTAATCGTCTCTGTGTTGCCTGATGCCCCTGCTGCTGCTGTGGAGTAGATGGTCTGTCTATGTATTTATCATCTTCGGTGGTGACCGCATATGCCGGTCGCGTGTAAGGGGGCTTGACGTTGCATAATGCCTGCCTAGGGACCAGATTACGCTGCGCCGACGCTGGAGCGCGTGGTACATGATGCTGGAACAGCTGACCCCTGGAAGTTGGCAACGTGTCCCCTCGTTCACTAGCTTGCACAGGAAGCACTCGGCACTGCACGAAGACCGGTTTGCCCTGCAGGCGTCCCACTGGGAAGTGACAGTGGACCCTCATCGTGTGCAATTCTCCGAGGCGACTGGCACTCACGTTCTGCGTCTTTCGGAGTTACTGCTCTATGCGCTGTGCGCGCAGAATCTCAAGAACGCTTGGGTGAGTTACACGCATGTCAGCATATATATGGCTCGTCTGACCACTCGTCTTCAGGCAGCATCGTTCGTACGGCATACGGGTAGAGCTTGAGAGTTTGCACTACCTCTCAGGAATCCGAGTACACATCATCTTCGCTGTCCTTCAGGGAAGCATGGGAAATATCGGAACAGAGACTGGCGCGCGTCGATGCCACATCGCCGCGAACCTTGTTAGTCGCGCTGACGGCGTGCTCTGTCTTTCGCCCCTCGCAATGCCGTCCCACATCAAGTGCACCAAGACGGCGTCCTGGCTGGGCCGCTGTCTTGGCCGTATGTTTGGACGTACGTATGTTTCCAGACACGTATGCGTGCCTTCTTGTTGACGTCTTGACAACGGAGGTGCCACTTGCATGCACATCCTGCAAGCCGTGTGTGCGCGCACGGCACCGTCATTTACTCATCGATGTCGCAGATCGCACAAATGAGGGAAGTAAATTAAAACATCGATCTGGCTCGGAAGCACATAGCTCAGCCGTGCCAGCCGCGGTACGCTGAGAAGATGCATTGCGACCCAGTAACTAGATCCGATAGCAACAGTCTCCACACCTCTTGGCGCATGAAAACACCTCCGGAAGACACCGCGGGCTACTAAACCATTATGAGACGAGCCCGCGATGAACTAGGTCCTTGCTTGCCATGACCCTACCAACCGCCTCTGAAATCCCTCAAAACTACACCTTCCAAGCCGGGAACCCGGTTTTTTGGAATGACACAATTGATAGCTGGCCAGCTTCTTCGCCACATTGCCGACGCGCAGTCATCAGGTACCATACAGGCTGATATGTTTTTACGAACTTTTGGATGATATACGGGGCCCTGTTTGGCTCAAGTGCCAAGGGCACGCTCAACGACACGGCACGAACACATGGGTGCCTGCCGCTCAATCCTGCTGAGTTGATTATGCCGGTAACGACTCCCAGACGGACCCCACATCGCATGGCTAGTGACATATACAGGACACAAGGGCAGATCCGTGGCGCGGGTACAGTCCGCGGTGACTGAATGTAGATACGGACGAGAAGAGGGCTATTGTCTACCCTCTCGCACCGCCGTGCAATGTGGAGGACACACGCCTCTCGCTATCTGGATGGAACGACGGAGCGGACGACGGCCTTCTTTCCGTCCAACGATAATCACTATCATAAAAAAACCTACCGGCCGCGTCACATGATGGTACCATCAGAAGGCGAGGGCTAGGGAGTCCAACCAGCACGGCTGGCGAGCGGCCCAGCGGAGTCACAGAGGTGCATGGGACGAAATGGTGTCTCACGATAAGTCCCAAAGACCAAGGCGGCTCCATGCGGTTTAGTGAAAACACCGCTTTTGGTTCTGATTTTGGCCTCAGCGCTTCGGGGGACCCGTTTCTGCATAAAGGACGGGACACGGGTGGCAAGGCCACTCGGCGGCCACCCATCCATCTCCCCTCAAATTTCGAGTCACTGTGCCACACACCCATCATAAGTTTTTTCTGATCGAAGTCTCCGCGGTCGTGTCATCACATCGTTCGAGTCAACATATAAGAACGCCATCTCCGAGCGAAACCGCACCTTCTCCCGACCCCTCCATCAACCCACTCACTACCCAAGCATCCGAACGACATGTGCCGAAGAATCGCGTGCGTCGCCTTTCGTTCTCTGACATATATCATTGACTGAGCGCATGAAACACACAGCGAAGGAACGCGTTGGCAGAAATGCGGGGTATGAGTTCAGAGTGATGGGTTGCTTACCTTATGACCGCTACTGATAATCATCCCTTCTCACAGCACTTCCAGCGCCACGGCATCCTCGCAATCATGGACTGCGAACAAAAGAACTGCGAACGCAGCATTCGACATCCAACGGGCTGTCACGAGAGAACCTGCGAGTCTGTGAGTCCGTTTCTACAGAAACAAATGCAGACCTCTGACCGATCGTGTTCCTGGCGTCGCGCGTGTCGCCCGATCCAGAACTGGGGCCCCGAGGTGCAGAAAGACATTGACACGGTCAACGACGACTGTTTCGCGTGCCGCGCAAAGGCAGCACGCACGCTGCAATTGTAAGCAGCCCTGTGCCACCAGCTCGGCGCCTCTATGCGCGATGGCACCCCAATTTCCGTTTCCGTTTCCAAGTCCATTATACCACTTGCACGCCGCGGGCATGCATGCATCTCATCATCGGAACCCACTGTGTATCATATCAGTCGCAACGCTACTGCAGTAATATTTAATCCACGCACCTCCAGGATCGTCGCTCCCAGCCCGATACATCGGTAGTCAGGAGCGCGACGGGACCGTATAGCGCGCGTGCGGTGTACTAGTATGAGGGTTCTGATGCAATGTTAGTGGTCGTGCCGAGCAGGATGCGCAGGGCCTGACCCCCGTGACGGGTCACGCTGGTAGATGGCTGTTGGCAGTTGACAGCGAAGGTCAAGAACTGCGGTCGCACCGAGAGACGGGTATGACGCGTCGCGTCTGTGCCATTGAGGTACAACAGCAAGGGGACAAGGGAGGGCAAGCCGAAGACAGGCACCTCAGAAGACATGCACCCTTCATCCGGGAAAAACACGCGTGGTGCGCGAGGCTGGCGGTGCCCGTCCTGTTTTGTTCCTGCGCGGTGCTGCGCAGCCCGGCGCGAGCGGCAGGCGCGCACGTCCGCGTTCGAGAGCACGGTTCTTCTTCTCAGTGGTGGCGTCCTTGGCAAATAAGTACGGTGAATATCTCCGGGCTGCGCGTTTCGAGCCATGCCGCGCGCGCCGTGTCATGGCTGGTCTAATCGATTGTCGCTGCTTTTCGAGTTTCGACGACGTCGCGCTGCTGAGAGAGCTCGGCTAGGTCTAGATGGCGGCCTATCAGGGAATCGGCATCAAAAGACTTCCATTCCTAACAACTACTAGGATTGGCCTTCTCGCGCAGTGTTGCAGCCGCGCCTGTTCCGTAAGAAGGATCTTCGCACCGGAGACAAGCTCCATACCCTCCTACAGGCGGAAACTGTGAGCATCTGGAATGCGTTTGCAGCGAGGCTACCAGCTACAAATTGGCTCACCAGAATCAGAGTACTCGGGCCCCGGGCTGAAGTGGCACACGCGTGTTGAATAAGTATCACAGTGGTCCGTCGGCCTGCGGGATAACGAACAGGCACTCAAATCCGACAGCGAAGAAGGTATGTTCGGTGACTGGTGGGGCTAGCCGCGCCTTGACGGCTATCTTGGTTGACTGGTTTCAATACATCATGATCGTCTCAGCTCCAAGCGGAACCTGGGAAACTTCTGATGTCAACAAACTAAACAGTGGCGAATAACTCACAAGAAGCTACTATCGTCATTGATAGAGCAATACGGCATCTGCAGCGGGGCGAAGCGCCGACGATACCGGACGTTGTGAGGAAGGGCGACTGCTTACACGTACGCCGAAGTACGTCAAGATAACGCGTAGCGGTGAGTTGATGATGTTGTATTGCACGTATGCGAACGACGGTCGAGTCATTCGGGTGATAAGATAGCGAATGGGGCTTCTGAGTGGTGGAAATTGCAGTATAGAAGGCACGACAGGCTGCAACGATCGTAGGTGACCGCTCTACTCCCGTCCAGCAGTGCACGCGATAGCGAAGCACGCAACCGAGGGACCGAGATTCTCACTGTAGAAGCGTCACTTCCTGAGACGGTGTGCAATCAGGCGTACCATGACTGGCTATGGCGTAAGCACCAACAACATCTTCGTCCGACGCATTGACTTCGTCCGACCTATCGCGCAATGATACGGCTTCCGGGTAACGGAAAGAGGGCACAACGTATTCTCATGCGTGATTGATACATTGTCCGCCAGGTATCTATGTGCACCCCACATCGTTCCGCCTGAGTCTACACGGTCAGTGGGCGTGGTTCTTGTGGTGCTCTGTAAAGCGGCCTATCAGTATTCAGCACACGACCTGAGACAGATAAGACGTACTCAAGTGCACTGATGGCGCGAACAGTAAGTCAATTGCTCTATGCGAGAAGTATGGCACACGTACTCTGGTAGTCGATGGTGTATCCTAGACCAAAGATGCCGAGGATGGTCCACACGATGGGAGCACCCGACGCGTTCTTGCCGTCAAAGTACCTCGCCTTGACACCTCCGAAGGCGCGGCTTGGAGCTGGGCCTTTGGGCAGTTTGGAGTAGAAGCTAACGAGAGGCGAGAGGCCCGCTCCAGAACCGGAAGACTGCGACAGCGGCTCGCGCGGTGAGCGGGTGGATCAAAAGCGCGACGTTTAGGAGCTTACCAAGATGGATGGTGTAGCAATCTTGGGGGGAACAAGCCCGCCGAGCTGGCGGCGGATGAGAGAGGGCTGCATGGTGGTGGTGGTCGTGTTCGTACCTCTCCTCGCCGGCACACCAGCGACCTGGTGTTTGTGCGGGGCAAACACCCGACGCTCTCCGAGCTTCACTTACATAATATGGTCACGTGCATATTGGGCGCTTCTCACCTCCCCGATCTGTCTTTCCTGGTATACGGATCGACACAGCTCGATATATTCAGATAAAATCTTCATCGACTCAATTCGGTAATACTGTGCGTTTGGAAGTTGATTGATCTCCTTTCATGGACAAGATGTCGCTGCACGTGCAACGTCGCGAAGGCGCTTGAGATCTCGGCGCTCGAAATTTACACCTAAATCTCTTCCTTATTAGGGTCGCCAGAATCTTACTTCTGCTCTAAAACGGAGGCGCCAAATATTTGTGTCAAACTATTCGCCGCAAATATCCATTTCGAACTAAAACTTTAAAAGATTGGGGGTGGATCGGGACGACAAATGGCCCTCGGGGCAAGGAGAAGCTTCCAAATGAGGTCAAGGACTTCAATTTTCCGTGTTTAGACATTGCCCCTTGGCTTAGTTGGTCAAAGCGTCCGACTGTTACGTAAGCACGTATTGTGTAAGCGGAAAATGGCATCGGAAGGTCGCCAGTTCAACCCTGGCAGGGGCAGAAACTTTTATCTCGCGAGCGTTTTTTTTTTCGTAAGGCGTTACCGCGTTCCCAAGGCCGCACCGTGGTGCATGCCACATGGATTTCAATTTTCCGCATGTTAGGCGGTCGAACGTTCATGAAGTATGTACCAGCCGCTCATTTGAGTACAGAGGAAGCATGCAGTCTACCCTACAATACATACATCAATGCAATTACATAGCGACACCCTGCATTAGATTATGAGGAGCCAGCCCAAAATTCTGTCGATGATCTTGTCGGACGCTGGGTCCTCCGCTCTTGGCGGCACATTCTCGCGCGAGAAGGTCATGTCTTCCACCCTAACCATTTCAGTTTGATGGATGAGCTTGTAGCCGAATGTCAAGAGAATGAAGAACGGCTGAAGGAAAAATGATGTCAAGCATACAAACGTGACAGGAGCCAGGCTCAAACTTACAATTGGGATGTAGGAGGAGAGGAATTGAGAGACAGGTGCCGACTCCCTCTCGTCGTCTGGATAGTTCTTCAGGGTCTCTCCTGGTATGACGGCTGCGTACAAGCGTATCAGTGCAGTGTTCTGGTATATGACATGCTGCACTGACCAATCCTCCATCCGTTATGTAGAAAGACGGACCTGGCGCACATGTGAGCCGAGATTATAATGCTATAGACTCGTGACATACCATCCGTTCGTAAACAGGACCAGCATACACACCGAGAAAGCGTAGATCGCAAGCTGACGGGTGACCATGAACAGAGTCCTCTCTCTATAGTATGGATCACTCACATAAGGCTGTCCCCAATGCCGGTTCGTTTTGATGATCTTGATGTCCTCCATGACCTTCTGCGCGTCCTCGTCGAATGCCACGCGAGGCGCATTCTTCTTCTCCGCGTAAACGGTGCCTTTGTGCCACCTTGCAGCCACCATGTTCAGACGACAGCCTAACAGCACCGCGCGAAAGATTCACCTGATATAGGTGTATAACATCCCTGCCCACGATTGCAGCGACGCGACACTTGCGACTGCGACGAGCCAGTTGAACGCCTATGCCACATATCAGCACAGAACAAGGATGAATGCGACCAACACGCCTTCACGTACCTCTCCTGCACCATTCTTCGTGTCGAGGAAACACAGCAGCCCGACCGAGGCGGAACCAATGACTGCGAACAGCGGCAGCACAAGCCACGGCTTGCGTCTCTGAGCTTGAGCACCGGCTTCGACGTCGGCCTGCCCAGAACCGCTGCCCCGCGTCGGGCTCGGCGCATGCTGTCCCTCGTCCCCCTCGTCCACGGGCAACACCGTCACGCCGACGCCGCTCGGACTGGCCTCGACGCTCGCGCTCTCGCCTTCGTACGCGTCGCTCACCTCCTTCGAGAACGAGTGCGACACGTAGCTCTCGAACGTGATGTCGATGACGGGCGGCAGGTCGTCGTCGTCGCGGTCCAGGATGTCTTCCTCCGGGGGCGGCGGGCCCTCCGCTGCGAGGCCCCCGACCGTGTCAGAGGGGTACCGGACGAGCGTCGCGAAGATCTTCGGCGCATGGTCGCAGCGGCCGAGAAAGAACAAGAAGCGGGAGCTGATGTAGATGTCGGAGGCAGCAGCAGACCAGGCTGACAAGAGGACGGCAGCGTTGATGCCGTGCGCGAGCTGCGTGGAAAGGTTATTATAAGCAAGCTGACATGGCGGTATATGGGATGGGCTAATGATGGGACATACCCAATGCATGCCTGCCTTCCTGAAAGCAATGACGAAGGGAGATGCATTGACAGTCGTATTGTCCGAGGACACGAGATCTTCTTGATTGACGAGCAGTCCAGCGCAGAAGATTCCCCCAAGATAGAACAAGGTGCTGTATTCCAACGATGTGAGCCTCTGTAGGATTCACTGGGACAGAGGCCTACATGCGGATCCATACTCGCCGCAGCGCCCGTGGGACATTCTGTGCAGGAGTTAGCTTGTCAATGAATCGAGCGCTTCGAATGACGAACATGAAATACGCACCCTCGTCGCGTCGATGACTTCACCAGCAGCCTAAAATACGTCTTGTTTAGTATCGTTTGAGCCAGTACGACGACAAAGGAAAACGCACTATACCGGGCACCTCGGAGCCAAAGAACGAGAACGACGCCTGCATCAGAACCGCCCAGAAGCCCAAGAACCGCCCCAAGTTGCCCGTGATACCGAGGTAGTCCGGCGCGAAAGGTGGGTTCCAGTTCTTGAAGCCGATGAACGACCCTCCGGCGCCGAGGTCGAGGATAAGACTGATAACGACTTCCTCGGATGGTTAGCTATTTAAGAGGATCGCGTGTGAGAATGCATGTGGCGGGACTCACTGATACCGACGATCGTTATCACCTTGACGGTCGACAACCAAAACTCGAACTCGCCGTAGACACCAGAAGAGAAGCAATTGATCGCAGTGGCTATTGTGAGCTGAGGGATTGTGAGATAGTTATACGCGGTATGGGGACACCCCAACGTACAAAGCCTGCCGATACAGCCGCCACCCTGCCTCAAAGAAATATTAGCTACGAATCACGAGACAAGGGGAGATACGGACGGGACATTGGGGTTCCAGAACTTGGTCAGAATTGCGGCAGCAGTAATTTCAGTAGCTGCAGAAGAGGGTCAGCAAATACGTTCGTTGGAAATGAAGTTGCACTCACGAAGCGTGACGCTCCAGTTATACTGTACAATGCCCTTGTCAGTGGTTTAAACTTCGTATTCGAATGGGCACTCACCCATGCCGCCCAACCGAGAGAGAAACCTAACGCTCTGTCAACGTACAAGTCTGCCAATCCGACCACGCCGCCAACATTTGGACTACATGGATTATAAGCAACATATCCACACCTCCAAACGTTATCACTTACAGGAAAGCGATCATTTCACCAATGGAGACGCACAGGCAGTAAACGACACTGCCGATCGTAAAGTATCCCAGAAATGCGCCCACTGGTCCTCCGTGTATCAGCGCGTTCTGCATAAGCGTCAGACATTGAAATGCATCGAATTAGACTCCGAATCGGCGGAGCGACATACTGCAGATCCCAAAAACAATCCCGTGCCGATTACACCGCCTATAGAGATCATACCGACTAGAAGATGTCGATCAGCTTCTGCGGTGAACATGTACAAATATGTTGCGTACTGTGTCGCCGCGTGAGCTGCGGCGGGAGATCCTCCTTGATGTTCTCCCAACGTCGTTGGAATTGTTGAATCCGTAGGCGCTGTTTGAGCGGCCGCGAAGGCTTCGGCCTTGGCGGCGTCGAGGGCTCGTCGTAGTGTACATGGGGGCTTGCGGCCTGAGCAACTCGGGCGCGCAGGCCAGAGGTACTCGCTACCCGCTGCACATTAGCTGGCGTGCACGTACCGGCATCCATTTGAGAGGGGGACAGGTCGCGTGAGCGCGTTGTTGCTTTATGAAGGGTCGCGGCTGATGGGACTTGGCGTGCCTGCGGTCACAATTTGATGCGATGTGCGTTTTCGGTGCGCTTGGAGTCGGATGGGCATGCCGCCCTGCACGGAGCCATCTTTGCCTGTTCGCTAGCAGGGGCACAGATAAGGCCGTGCTTCAGCGACAGGTCGGAGGCGTGGTTTCTGCAGCAACGGCGTGAGTTCCGCAGGCTTCACCACGCTCGATGACAGGCCGGCTAGCCTCAAGCTATCCTAGACCCGGACCTTTTAGTGCGATTGCACTGTACCCGAGAGGCTAGCTTGAATACAAGGCTTGACAGCATTCGTGGCCCTGAAATTAGCACCGGTCTGTGCGGAGTATATGAAAGAATTGTACCTGCTTGTGGCTGGCTCTCGTACGGCACGAGCATGGCACGCAAACATACAGGCAAATAGATTCGAGGGGAAGCCAGCGTCACAGGGCGTGTTGTTCACCAGGTCGACGAGATCCAGCAAAAGGTGAAAGAGGTCACCCCAGCGGCCAAGAGAAAGTCAAAGAGGCAAGCCTGTTGATTGGCGCTCGTCGCGGCGAGCTCGGCGAGGTCTCCTCCTCTCCTCCGCCTCCTCCTCAACCTCGACTCTGACCCCAATACTCGCCGGCGACCATTACTTACGTTGATCGTAACTTGGTCGAATTACGGAGCGTGATAAATTCAAGCATCTAATGACTTTGCACTACTCTGCAACGTGCTGATCAAATTCTAACTGCCAGGCGCGAGAATTATCAGCAGCGCGATGTCCTCTGTCGTCCAACGCCGCCTTTGGCCATAAAGCCATGACTTCTGCTCCTTCTACGTTCTGACGACTGTTCGGCAACTCAGTAAGTACCACCTCAGCACCCCATCGTGCCCCGGAAAGATGACAAGTGCGGCCTCTTCGAGCCAAACTCAAACTCAAAGCCGCGTCGACTGTCAGTACTCAGTATCAATGGCACACGACCATCTCGCGGGAACGAGCTCGACGACTTCGGACACAGTACGAAGGACGCAATGCGCGTTCCACATCGCTCACCTGCTGACCTTCGCAGGATACAACCATGTTGCGACACTGCAGCAATGTGCTGCAGCAGAGTGTCCCAACACGTGTATCGCGTCTGTCCAAACCAAGATATCACCGGTATCGGCGTGCGCGTCGCTTTCTATATTCAACGCTTATAAACATTATGTCTCTTCCTCAGCCTCGTCTCGGGTACTTACTTTTTGAATCGCAGCCTTGTTGGCCGTATTTTCCCCAGTGTAATTCCGTAATGGCACCTTGCATCAGATTATGAGCAGCCAGCCCAGAATCTTGTCGATGATCTTGTCCGACACCGGGTCCTCCACCCGTGGCGGCACATTCTCCCGCGAGAATGTCATGTCTTCCACCCTGACCATCTCGGTTTGATGAATGAGCTTATAGCCGAACGTCAGGAGAATGAAGAACGGCTACAGTCAAGGGAGGTTTCAATACGCGAACATGGCAGGTGCGAGGTTGGGGCTTACAATCGGGATATATGAGGAAAGGAACTGCGATACAGGTGCAGATTCTCTCTGGTCATCCGGATAATCCTTCAGGTTCTCTCCTGGTATGATCGCTGCAATAAATTTATGTTAGCATAATGCACTAGCGTTGGGCGCGCCAGACTGACCGATCTTCCAGCCGTTGTGTATAAAGACCGAGCTTGTACAAATGTGAGCCGAGACAGCACAACATGCTACAGACTTCAAACGTAACGTACCATCCATTCGTGAACAGAATGAGCATGCACACTGCGAAAGCGTACATCGCGAGCTGAAGCATGACCATCAACAAAATGCACTATCTCAAAAACATTATCCACTCACGTAGGGCTGTCCCCAATGCCGATTCGTTTTGATAATCTCGATGTCCTCCATGACCTTCTTTGCCTCCTCATCGAACTTCACCCGTGGCGCGTTCTTCTTCTCCGCGTAAACAGTGCCTTTGTGCCATCTTGATTTTGCCATGTCAGGCTAAGTCCCCGAAATACAGCGCTCGACGTACCTGATGTAGGTATACAGCATCCCAGCCCACGACTGTAACGACGCGACGCTCGTCACTGCGACGAGCCAGTTGAACGCCTGTGGCAGTTATCAGCATGATGATTAAGTGAAGGCGCTTTCGTACGTACGTCTCCCGCGCCACCTGTCGTGTCGAGGAAACAAAGTAGGCCCATCGAGGCGGAACCGATGACTGCGAAAAACGGCAGCACGAGCCACGGCTTGCGTTTCTGCGGAGCACCAGTCTCGACGTCAGCCTGCTCTGACGTGTTCCCACGTGTCGGGCTCGGCGCATGTTGCCCCTCGTCCCCTTCATCTACGGGCAACACCGTCACACATACGCCGCTCCCGCTGGCCTCGACGCTCCCGCCCTCGCACGCCTCGCTCACTTCCTTAGAAAACGAGTTCGAGACATAGTCCTCGAACGTGATGTCGATGACATGCGCAAGGTCGTCGTCGTCCCGGTCGAGGATGTCTTCCTCCGCGGGCGGTGGGCCCTCCGCTATGATGCGCCCCGCCGCGTCGGCAGGGTACCGGATGAGCGTCGCGAAGATCTTCGGCGCGTGGTCACAGCGGCCGAGGAAGAACAGAAAGCGCGAGCCGACGTAGATGTCGGAGGCGGCGGCAGACCAGGCGGACAGGAGGACCGCAGCGTTGATGACGTGCGCAAGCTTGACCGTAGAACGTTGTGAGTCAATAACAGGGGCAGTATGGACGACAGAAGGACATACCCAGTGCATGCCAGCCTTCTTGAACGCGATCACGAAGGGAGATGCATCGACGGTCGTGCTGTCGGAGGACACCAAGTCTTTTTGATTGACAAGGAGGCCGGCGCAAAATATTCCTCCGAGGTAGAACAACGTGCTGCGTTGCCAAAATGAGCTGGTATACGACTGACCTGGTTTATAGACCTACATGCGAATCCACACTCGACGAAGTGCGCGCGGAACGTTCTGCAAAGAGCACCACATCAGTGAGTCCGATAATTTGAACGAACCACAGGAGCTCGCACCCTCGTAGCGTCGATAACTTCCCCAGCGGCCTAAAACACATTTCGTTCAGGTCCAGGGGCTACGATAAGAAGAGAATACCCACAATTCCAGGGACTTCGGAGCCAAAGAACGAGAAAGACGCCTGCATCAATACCGCCCAAAATCCCAAGAATCGTCCCAAGCTGCCTCTGATGCCGAGGTACACAACAGCGAACGGCGGATGCCAATTCTTGAACCCAATTACCGACCCTCCGGCACCGAGGTCAAGAATCAGACTGGTGATGACTACCAGGGGGTATCAAGGATTAGCGGCAGGGATCTACGAAGCTGGACTCACTGATGCCGACAATGGTGATGATCTTGATGGTTGACAACCAGAACTCGAGCTCGCCGTAGATCCCGGAGGAGAAGCAGTTGACCGCGGTAGCTATTGCGAGCTGGAATATCATGAGTAAAGAGTATATGACAAAAACTCCTCTTGACGTACAAACCCTCCAGAGATAGCCGCCACTCTGTGAAGTGAAGTTTTGAGCGATGTCTCAAAGACAGCGGCACAACGTACGACACATGAGGGTTCCAGAACTTGGTCAAAATGGCAGCGGCAGCAAGCTCAGCAGCTGAATTTTCAGATGAGCAAATACGTTCCTTAGAGACGACGAAGTTGTACCCACGTAGCGTGACGCTCCAGTTATACTGAACACTATCAGCAACTTGAATATTGTATTTCAGTGGGGCCTTGCTTACCCAGGCAGCCCATCCAAGGGAAAACCCCAACGCCCTATCGACGTACAGGTCTGCTAACCCGACCACTCCGCCGACATTAGGTCTGAATGCTTCATGAGTAACGAGTACATCAGGCGGACAATCCCACTTACAGGAAGGCGATCATCTCCCCGATGGAGACGCATAGACAGTATACAACGCTGCCAATCATGAAGTATCCAAGGAACGCGCCCACTGGTCCTCCATGCATTAGAGCGTCCTGCATTAGCGTCAATATGTAATAAGTAATGGGACTCCGTGACGGCGGAGCGACATACCCCAGATCCCAAAAACAATCCCGTGCCAATAACGCCACCTATGGAGATCATACCGACTAAAAGACGATCAGCTTCAAGTTCTGATGTGAACATGTTGAACCATATCGCGCACTGTGTCGCCGTGTGAGCTGCGGCGGGAGGTCTTCTTTGATATTCTCCCAACGTCGTTGAAATTGTTGTATGCGTAGACGCTGTTTGAGCAGTCGTGAAGGTTTGGGCCTCCGCGGCGTCGAGGATTCAACAAAGTGGACGTCGCGGTTGTCGACGTGGGGAACCCGGGCGCGCAAGCCAGAGGTGCTCGCCATCGGCTGGACGTTAGCCGGCGTGCACGTATCGGTAGCCATTTGTGAAGGGGAGAGCAGGTTGCATAGACGACCAGCCGCTTTATGGATGATTATTGCTGATGAACTGGATGAGCCTGCGGTCAACAGTTGATGGGATATGGATATGAACGCTACCCTGCACGGAGCTGTGCCTGTTAATGGATGGCTGCGCTGATAGGAACCCGCTCCCGCTCTCAATGATGCTGTGGCAACAGCGGTTTGAGTAGTGAGAAGGCTTAAATTCGCTGTGGCGATCCGGCTGGCTCAGACTATCCCTAATCTTTGGTGCAATTGCACTGTACCCGACGCGCTGAATGCAACGTGTCTACCAAAATGCTAGCTGGTAACACAAAACTTAAGGTCTTGAAGTCAGCATCGGTCTACGCGGAGAACAGAAAAACGCGGTACCCACTCGTAACCTAAAGGCCATACTGTCCGGGCTGGGATGATCGATGATCAGCGCACTGAACGTGGCATGCGACTTTCAAGTGGATGAATTTGAGAACTATAGCTTCCATGGACATTCGTGTCGCTAGAAATGAAGTATCTCAGGTCTCCAACAGAAACACAGAAAAGTGAAGGAGGTCGGCGGTAGAAGTTTGTGGTCAGAAGGCGGCGACGGCGTGGGCGCTAGAGCTCGTCGCCTCTTCCTCCCACCACTAAGGCAACTGTCAGACTGGGATACCCGCTACCTCCGCATTCTGGTACAGATTTGATCCTGAAGCTATGCAATATACCGACGACTGTTATCTGGGGACAGCGCGGATCAAATTCTGGATGCCATGCCCCAGAAACGCAAGCTGTGCGCAGCCCCTCTCGTCCAACGTTGCCTCCTTTGGTCGCCGTTTAGACCGCTGCTAGGCCGCACGAATTGTTGGATAGTTCAACACTGCTTCAGCCACTTGTGCCTCGGAAAGATAACGCGTGCGGCCCCTTCGCGCCAAGCTCAAACTCAAAGCTGCGCCAACTGTCAATCTCGCTACCTAGTCGGCACGCGACCATCTCGCGGGAACGAGCTAAACGTCTCCGGATGGAGTACAAAGGATGCAGGAGGCGATAATGACAAGGTGACGTGTCTTTCATCGCTTCCCCCGCGATGTGCAGTCAAGATACAGCTATTCTTGCCAATGCGACGCTGCAGGCTCTGTGCTGCAGCGGGATGTCTTCCACATGTGTCGCGATATGTCCAAATCAGGATCTCGCTGGTATCGGCGTGCGCATAGCGTTCTATCTTCAAAGCTTCATGAACGGTATGTACCTTACATGGCCTCGCTTACGATACTTACCTTCTGCATCACAGCATTGTTGGTGGTGTTTTCGCCGGCAGATGCAGTACCCACTGCTTGGGCGGGCACCTTGTTGACTGCCGCACTAGTAGTCGCAGCCATTGTTCTCAAAGCGCAGGGTGACTTGACACTCTATCACGCGACTTTCGTATTGAAGTACGTGTTTTAAGCTCATTTCTGCCCAATTTCTACTCATTCGTAGTCTTTTACAGTTTCGCCACACTATCATGTATCAGCTCACTAGCCGTTGCGCCTATGTTGCCCATCTGGAGGTTGACTCCTAGCGAGTACTATGAGCGCGAACGAGCGCGACACACTTTCGCTCGCAACGACGATGGGACATACAACAGACTGGAGAACATCGTAGAGAGCAGCTGCTTCGTAAACGCAAACAAGAAACAACTGAAGGATGCGCAAAGGCGCGCTCGCGTCGTTCTTTCCCTAGCCATCATGCTACAGGTACGGAGTACGGTGACGCAGGCATCGAATTCCGATATTTATGGTTTTCCAGGTCTTTTTGCAGTGGGCGTGGGCCATCTTGCTCTTCATTTCGCCCATATACAGCCAGCCCGAGTGCAGCGGGTCAACCGTCCTGGTCATGTTCCTCCACCCATTCATCATCAGCACTATCAACAGCCTCGACAACAGCGGCGCTCGCTTCTTGGTCTGGCCCGTCTGGCTGCTCTTCAGCCTCGCCATCACACTATGTCTTGTGGTCAACCTCGCGTTATCGAGCCCGCTTCGCGCCCGCCCAACGTTCTCAGGGGCCTCAGCCACAGGCGCCGCTGGGACAGGCCTGACGGCTGGCACACCTGTGGCGATCACACTCGCGCATATGGCTGTACGAGCACTGCCGGGGATAAAGGACAACGCAAGGCGACCATTTTTCTGGAGCAATTGGGTGGCAGGACTGCTCTGGGTGCTGTTCATCGCTTGTAAGTGCAGGGCCTCGCTACGCGGGAAGAGCAATGATGAACGTCGATAGCTGATGATTCATGCTTACGCAGCGTCTGAGTGGCAGAAAAAGGCGAATTGTGTGTTCACCGGAGAGGACGATTTCGGTGGGCTAGGCCAGGTGAGTAACTCGTCTTCCTTTCGAGAGAACGGAGGCTGACGCCAGTCGCACAAGATCACGGCCATCTTCGTCGCCATAGCCCCGCTCTGGAGCATCAGCGTCGCGCTCTACAAGTATCCTGCGCTGCTGCGGCGCGAGGAACGCCATCGACAGCGGCACCCGCAAACTCAAACTGGGGCACCCAATCACGCCCACGTTGAGGCTCGCCCCGTCCATATCACCGCGCAGCACTCAGGTGCGTATCGAGGCGCAGACGAGTACGAGATGTACGCAATGCGAAACAACCCCTCTGCGGCCACGCTTGCGCCTCCGTTCCCTGCCCCGGAGCTATATATCACCGCGGACACGTCGGGCGACGTCGCTCAGTCCCGCAGTCAAAGCGCCCGCATGCGGAGGACGGGCGTATTTCCTGGGCGAATACCTATGCCACAACCAGACTTGGAGCTCATGAACTGGACAAGTGGCGCGTTTCTCGTGGAGCCGAAGTGAGCGCGTCGAGGCGCGTCGTCTTCGTATGTCCTGCGATCTGGCCAGCCTGTGGCGCGGCGTACCAGATTGCAGCTCTTCAAGCAGTGCTTGTCAAACTACTGTTCGTGCTATCTGCTGTGATCCTGAACATAGCGCTGCAACCTTCAGAATCCTGGTCTCGTCACTGCCGTCTCGGCAACTCGATCCGAGAAACACGACATGTCCGCATTTTTTAGTGGCTAGTGTAGTCAAACCTTAGCAGAGACTAATATCGTAGTGCAGAGCTGTATAGTATTGTCGTCGTCAGGTACTATTCGGGCGCAAACAAATGTCATAAAACGAAAACAAACGACTGTTCGTCTTTCAGAAAATTGTCGGCACGTGCAGCCTAGTTGGGAAATTAAGATTTGATGGCACTTTAAGCGCGGCCTTACCTCCGCCCCGGGCCTTCGTTGTTCTCAGCACTCTCGCTGCGCCTTGCTCAGTGAAGTTGTCTCATCCTATACGACGATTGCCTTCTGTTGCCTTGCAGGAATATTCCTTACTCTCACGGAAAGCGATGCCACGGTATAACACAAGGTTCGCCGACCAACCGACGCAAGGTGCGCTTCTTTACACAACTGTGTTGACTATTCGCCTCTCAACTCAAGGTTCTGGCCAGTTCAGGTATCAATATACTGACGAACAGTTGGTGTTCTTAGGGTTGTAGTTTCCTACTTTATCTGGGACGCGTCACCTGCATCGCTCGCGGCAGGCCAGCCCAACCAGCGCAGTTTGGCTCAGAGTTCAAGATGCGATGGAGCCAGCATACCGCAGAAATAGGGCGAATATGCTGCGCGTATGGGAGCGATGTCTCAACCTGGGCATAATCACGGGGGAATTGGGTGCGTTGTTCGTGTTCCACGGAGACTGAGCCTGGGGGTGATGTCGCTACTCATTGAACATAGTTCTGACTTCGCCGACATTGGTGTCAAACGCATTGTACACGCAGCGTCCGTACTCAGCGGACCGGAGCCGCCAATGCACAAAGGTCACACTGACTCCTTTCAATGACTTTGTCGCCACTTTGAAACAGGTCATCATAATAAGTACGCTGTGCTGAGCTGCGGGACGTGTCTCTCACTGCGCCACAGGTGGCTGTAGTCCGTGCATTCGTCCACCCGAAATGCAGTCAACGTGTACCCTTTTCATGATGGGGCCGAACAAGCAAACACTCCTGAACAGTGCTCTTCCCACGTGAAGCGCACGCCGAGCTTAGATTCTATCCCAGATCGTGGCGCACACACAGCGCTGCATTATCGTTGTGATGGGATCGGTTTGTGGCTGTCCTCTGCCTTTTAGTGCGCCGCTTCGTACCTTTTCCGACCTGCCGGGGTCTGCGCTGCAACAAGACAGGATGTAAAACTGTCAATCTAGCAGGCGCTAGATGGACGTCCTTGGCAAGTATATGAACTGTCGTATCCACCGCCAGACGTGTCATCTCCCTCTTCTTCCGCACCTCTCTTCATGGACGGACACTCTTGTCGCGGATGGATCATCTCTCTTCATTCGATGCCATAGCTAACACCACAGTCGCCGTCTGCAACGCGACCGTCTCGGCCACCTGCAAAATTGACGGGAACAATGACCTTAGTGGGATTGGCGTTCGCATAGCGTTCTATCTTCAGAGTGTAATCAATGGTACGTACCATGATGACCACCACCACACCAATCTCATCTGTCTCGTTCGCAGCGCTGCTGGTCATATTTTCCCCGAAGGAGTCTGTGCCTGTAGCGTGGGCAGGAACGCTCTTGACAGTATCCCTCGTCGTAGCAGGCATAGTGGACAAATTCTCATCCACGCCGAGCCTGTCGCTCCATCACGCGACGATGGTCTTGAAGTAAGGACCACGCTTTCTGACCAACATCGACATGATTTTGATTGATGTTCGTAGCTTCGCCACGCTTTCATGCATCAGCTCATTGGCAACAGCGCCAAAGCTCCCGCTTTGGCGAATGTCACCTAACGAGTTTTTCAGAATGCGCGGTAGACCATTTGCTGCCTCGGAGTCGAGCACGCTCCCTCAAACGAGAGACGACGTGCTGCTCGAGGATGATGTCTATGTCAACGTCCACAAGAAACGTATCAAGCATGAACAGAGGAAAGGACGCTTATTCATCGCCTTCGCCCTGATGTTTCAAGTATGTATTCTTATACGCTTCGCTCCTTGTCTCTCGCTCATGTATCTCCCAGGTTGTTTTTCAGTGGACGTGGGGCATTGTGCTCTTTGTCTCACCGCGATACAGCCAGCCAGAATGCAGCGGCTCGACGCAGCTCGTCATCTTCCTCGCTGGGTTTACGACCGCGGAGATCAACAGCTTCGACGACCCTTGCGTCGGCTGGCGCTTCTTGCTATGGCCAGTGTGGGTGTTACTGTGTCTAGGCAGTACGCTAGGGCTTGCAATCGTGCTGGCCATCACTGGGCCTAAGGACACCCAGGAGTCATCTCAGGAGACATCACACACGACTGCGGCGCTCAGTTCGAGCACTCCCATCATCATCACACTTACGCACGCCGCACGTACTGGTTTCTTTTCGATGCTCGAGAGGGCAAACCGCCTGCTCCTGCTGGCTGATATCCTGGCTTTATCCATGTGGTGTGTCCTTGTCGCCTGTACGTCCCGTCCGCTGCACCTTCTTCCCAGGTCATTGTGCTCACACGACTTGTGCTCGTCGCATTTTAGCCGCCGAGATGCAGAGGAGCGCGAACAATCCCGACGGCGAGAACGATTTCAAGGGCTTCGGGCAAATTACTGCACTGCTCCTCGCTCTAGCGCCCATGTGGAATCTCTGGACGTCGTTCCTGAGTTACGCTGAATACCTCCGGAAGGAGCAGCGGAGAAGGAATGAAGACGGCCCAGGGGACCCAGAGGAAGAACAGGACCCAGGGGAGGAAGTACATGGACGGGAGATCGCAGCACCGGCAGGGCGTGTCGCCACGATGAGCTTTGACGCAGGCGCGGAGGAGCATGAGCTTCAGCCATTAACACACCGAGTATCCGCGTCCTTGCCTGCTGACGACGCTAATCTGCAGGAGCAGGATCAGGCGCCGCTATTGAGAGACTACGCATCTCTCTTTATGCCTCAGCTCTCTTTGCGCCGTCCCGCCGTGTAGAGGACGATGTATGTGGTATCGCCACTTTCCAACGGACACCTTCCGACCCATTCACGTCATCATTCGTATCGTTCTCATCGCATTCATTGATATACCCAATCTATACCCTTCAAGCTGCTGTATTCGATAGTCACTTTACCCTCAGATATTATATCCCCCACGTCAAAAGATGCTGTGCTGTTCCATGCGCGCTCTCTGAATTAAGATGCTCAACAAGAAATCGGAATCATAGATACACAGTAGCTTCAAGTTTGGTCCAACCGTCCACATCCGAGTCAGGGCACTCCTGACTTCATTATGTTCGTGATCCTCGCCAAGGCCTCGTCATCCTCCAACCGTCTAACGCGCCAGAATCTGTATCCATATCCGTCCAAGCGGCCGGGAGCCATTGTCCGGAGCACATCGATCATATCGTCCGGAACCTGGTCTTTGGTCTCGTCAAACGAGAGTTTCCACCGGTTGTAGGCCAAATCCTCGATAAGCTGGTCGTCATCATCTGGATTACCGATCGACTTCGGCGGTCTTCTTGCATTGCGGTACAGCGCCGAGCTTCCGTTGCCTGTTAGCGAATCATCGACCTCCTGCAAGAACCGCCGTGCCATTTCTGCCGTGTCGCACTGCGAGACACCTGCGCCCATAGTCGCTCCGTTACCGCCGCCCTGCTTGAGCAGCACAATGGCGCGCTCGAATATACGGCGCCACGAAGACGTGACAGCAGCGCTATGATCCAACGTGAGGAGGCAGTAGATCGCTCGGCATAGGATCAATATCTTGGGAGCGAAAACAGGGTCGCCATTGGTCGTCTGTGCTTCCAAGTACTCGGCGCAAGTGGTGAGTACCTTGATGATACCTTGTTCTGGAGACAGCTCAAGAGTCAGCGTCATCCACTGATGTGATAGGTTTTTACGGGCACTTACGAGATGTCGGTAGAAAACTGGTTGAGCCGAGAACGAGCGTTTCGCAGCTCTCAGAAAAGAGGAATGTCGGATGAGTGAAAATACAACCCAGATACGACGGTATTAGAGTGGGGGTCTGAAGCAATTTCGCGAAGAGTGCCTGGAGCGGGATACCATCGAATAGGGTTGTATGCGTGCCGTCATACTTAGGCAAGACTTCTTTTATAGTTTGTGCACCGTCTACAACAAACTGCAGTAGATCTGCAAGTCGCGGGGACAGGACCGCGGGCTGATTGGGATCCTCGATGTGCGCATCCAAGATTGCTGCGCTTGTTTCCAACAAGACAGCAAAGGTAGTCAGAGATACGGCAGAGACGCTTCGATTTTCCCGCATTAATCGAAGAACTCGGGGGAAAGTATCCGTGTCGGGTTCGAAGTGGGTGGAGAATAGGTGCTGATGAACGAGGGCCTTGAAAGCATGGGCTCCGAGATCGTCACGGTACGACTTCAGAGCACCCAGGGAACTGATGAGCACCCTCGATAGTCCGTCTTTATCCACGTTGAGGGCGGGGGAAGCCGAAATATGAACAGCAAGAGCGGTGCTGCTTTCATCGAGCACTTTTCCGTCTCTAGAAATGATCCGTCGAAATACGGACTTTGCGATACTTGGAATTGTGGACGCATCACGCGAGCACATGACAGTGAGGAGAAGGAGTGCAGAATGGGCCCAGGAGGTAGGATACGAGAGCGTGGCCGCAAAATTCCGTGCTGACGACGAGCCCATCTCT
Source organism: Ceriporiopsis andreanae CBS 279.92 (assembly GCA_001969225.1). NCBI lineage: Eukaryota > Fungi > Basidiomycota > Agaricomycetes > Polyporales > Meruliaceae > Ceriporiopsis > Ceriporiopsis andreanae. The sequence goes on along the minus strand of ALYI01003796.1, from coordinate 1,043 downwards.
CGCAACAGGCTGTCGCAGAGGATGTTAATCACCGATATATGTGCTTTACGGGGAAGTTGTGGCAAAATGAAGGGATTCTCGGCGCCGCGTGTAGTGTACTGGTCCCGGTTCTTGAATATGCTGACGACGAATTTGACCTCGTCCCCGCCTCGCGACAGTCTCTCCTGGAATGCCCCCCGCATTATTTCGAGCAGGTTGTCATCCAATAAGAGAGCGTCAATGGTGCTGAGGATCGTGACGTCGTTCGCTGGCTGTTGGCGAATATTGACTTCTTCCCCACGAGCCTCGTCCCTTTGATCCGCGAAGCCGTGCACGACTTGAAGGACGGCAGAAGCTGCATCGACAAGAGGCGGCTTCTGGCTGATGGTTAGGGATGAAGAACATAGAAGAGACAGCTTCAAGGAGGGTGACCAGTCTGCGATGACTCGTCGGAGCAGAAGGCGGAAGTGACGCCAAAGAGGCCGTAAAAAGGGTGAACAGTGTGCAGCACCTCGTCGGAGCAAAAGGCGGATGTGGCGCAAGAGAGATTTTAGAGACGTGGTCTGATATGGACAACGAGGCGAGAGGATCGGAGCAAATAGCGCCACCAGGGAGAGGAATGCCCAGCCGCCGACCACGCAAACTGTCGTCGTTCCGATGCTTGTGTGGACTGCCCATGTGAAGAAGCACAGTCCGATGAAAAACAAGGCGAGGGATAGCAATAAGATCATGGGAAGCATGGAGGCGATTTCGAAGAGGTACCACGATTTTAGACCTGAGGTTCGAAAATGTCGTATACGGATGCGCTCTTGAGGAATGGTGCGGTTGATAGCGAGATACTCTTTTAACCACTGCTTGACAAGAATAGCGAACGATGCAGTCGCCAAACTGAGGACCAGACTTGCGAACCAGCAAACGTTGGTTTGTATGCTAGACGTGAGCGGGCGGAACGGTGCCGGCGACGCAGGGAGTGATGTGGTAGAGTTGAGATATGTACCGCGCAGCGCATACCCAGATGTTTGTAGAGATATATCCTGTAGAAGCTGGATCATAACGTCCTGAGG
>ALYI01003795.1:0-13900 GCA_001969225.1 Ceriporiopsis andreanae CBS 279.92 | reverse complement strand
TTTATCTTTCGCTTCTTTGGGGTGCGCAGCACCCCTTGCTCCTTGTAGTGTAGATGAGACTTGCTTTGATGGATTATATGTTATTGTGCATTGCGACGAGTCCGACTCGTAGAACGATCTGGTGCTGTGTGACTCGTGACCTCCATAAAGGGTAACGAAACTGTCACAGTCACGCGCATCGTTTGAATCGTGTCCTCTCTCTTCGCCCTCGACCATTTCCCTGGCTGTGTTTCAACAAGTCCACCTGGACAAAACTGTAGTGTCCTGTGAATATCTCCGGGAAAATTGGCGGAGTCGTCTAGACGATTTAGGATGAACTTGCGAGCAGGTGTGTAGTAAGGGCCGCCTTCCGGCATATCTAGTCTTCAGAATTCGATCGCAATGCACTGCGCAAGATCAGACGAGCATTCAATGCAAATGTCTGACTCAGAAAATGTATTCTGATATGTCCTCGGTATGTTGCCGTTCTTCACCTGGTCATGACCACACGCTTACCGGAGAACGGGCAATCGAATATGAACACAAGGATGATCCTCGAATATAACGCGTCAATACGCGCTTCTTGCGCCTCTGTGCTCTCACCTTCGCCATGTACACACCAGGCGCGCCAGGCTGCACGGTCACGCACCAAGACTACCCCGTATCTTCGCGATCACTCTCGATCAATTGATCGCGCGCGGGCGCGTCCTTATCACCCCTGTGCACGCCCTCGTATAACACTTGGGCTCTTGCGCTGAACCACATCCCCCATCCCTCGTGCCGGACATACTGGTCGTGCAGGATGGTGTTTCGCAATCCTCTCCAGCGCGTGCCAGTGCCTCGTCAGCTTCTCGAGGACATCAAAGGAAGAATTCGCACGCGCCCGCATCTCACGCTCCTCGGACGCTCTTTGCTTCTCCTGTCTTGCGAGCTCCTCGCGAACGCTGTGTGCTGGATCATCGCCGGGATTCTGTTTGGCACGAAGAGCAGTACTCGGCCTATCCTAAGTCTCGCATTGCTCGCGTGGGTCTGTCGTCTCTCTACGTTTTGTGATACAGACGTCTCATGGACGTTTCTCTCATCCTCGTAGACGATTGGCCTCCGGCATGGTGACTCATCAGCCAGAGTGCTCTCTCTGGAATCAGGCCCTGACTCTCTTTCACGCAGCTTTAGACGCGGATCATATCAGGTTTTTCATCAGGTCACCTTCACGAGGTCAGTGACCCGGGTCCCAATTGTACCCTCATATACTGATCAGTCTGAACGCGCACGCAGTTTAGAAAAAAAGACTTATGGATCGTCTGACCAGTGCAATTGATAACGCAACGCGGAGCCTCCTAAGCCTCGGGCAGCTACCAGTGACCTGTGGGCTGTACTTCTCTCTGGGGCACAGTACAATCGTCATCGCAGTCGTCCGTCAACTATCTGCGCTCACTTTTCACGCCCTCATCTTCGTTATCTTTCACAGAATGTCGCTATAGCCATCAGTACAAGTGTATACGATCACATTGACGGAGTGGGAAAGGTCGGTGGTATCGTAGGTCTGTCTGTCACTCTGCTATGGACTCGCAGCGCTCCAGTTTCCAGCTTGGCTACTCACCCAATGCTACAGGGTCCGCCGTCAGTGGCTCGTTTCTGTTCATCGTCGGCCTCGCCAACAGCATCATCCTTTACCGCGTTCTCTCCAAGCGTCGCAGAGTGCGCTAGTTTTCACATATATGTGTGCACTAATTGACACCCAATCGTGCAGATGAAGCAGGAACGAGCGAGACGAATAGCGCGCGGGGAGGACTCGTTAGATATTGACGAAGAGATCGAAGAGCACCAGGCGCAAGGCAATACACTCATGATGAAGCTTATTGGCCCGATCGTCCAATTCGTGAACAAGCCATGGAAGATGTATCCTGTAGGCGTACTGTTTGGATTCGGTACGGTCTAGCTCGCGAACGAAATTCGTGACATCACTGCTGACTGCAGGCCTTACGGTGTTCTCGTAGGTTTTGATACCGCATCTAGTATCGCGCTCCTCGCAGTTTCCGCCATTGCAAAAAAAGACTCCAATGGGAACCAGATCCCCCCATCGCATATCGTCATCCTTCCGGTAACAGCACTGCATTGTCCTCTTACTGCCCGACTGACCTTGCGTTCTAGTTGCTGTTCACAGCGGGAATGACGCTGATCGACTCGGTAGACTCGATCCTAATGCTCTACTCGTACTCGGGATTCCCTGAACGGGGTTTCAAGCTTTTGGACAAGAAAACGCCGCTGCACTCCCGGAATCTGCCTCCAGCACCTGCAGGATCTGTCACCGCGATCCCGCCGACGCCGGTGCTGCCTGCACTCCCTCCGCCGCTCATCCCTTCTCCGCCTATCAGGACGCCTTCGCCCGTGGCGAGCGTCGAAGAGTTGCCCCAGACCCGCCCCGCAAGTGCTACGTCGAGCAAATCGAAAGCGCTCTACGACGAAGAAAGCGCGACTGTCTCCGTCGCACCAGTCGTCGACGAGGAGGCGCGGCGTCTTATGCGCGTTAAGCGCAACGCGATGTCTGGGCTGAGCATCGCGCTTACGCTAATGAGCATTCTCGTCGCGTTCAGGTCAGCTGTCGCTAATGCCAAGGTACCGATACTGAAATGCTAACTATACTGCGATAACATGTAGTATCGCGCTGATCACGATAATGGGTTTGATTGGAGACAATTGTGGTCCGTGTCAGCGTGCGGCGAACGACCCTGACGGCGGGGGGCTCGCGGGCAGGTGGTGGCGCGGCTGGGCCAACGTAAGTCGATTGTACTTAGCGGCGTACCGGTGTGAATAGCAGAAGCTAACAAGAACCTCTGTAGGCGAACGACCAGTCGGGGTACATCGGTGCAGCCATCGTCGGCGGGTTCGTGACCATTGTAGGAGGGTACTACGCCTCGCGGTGGGCGTGGAGGAAGTATCAGGCCCGTCGCTGACATCTGAACATCTAAGAGTCCGAGGATTGGGGGGCACATGGACCGCTATCTGTGCAAGCATCTGTGCACGCAAACGTAAACGTGAAATTGAATCAAATATATCACAGACAACCAATATGGCGGAATCGCGATCGATCTTGCGTCGTTTGAACGCGACGTACGAGTAACCAGGATCAACACGATGTCACGCTATATCATACCCCAGAGAGGTTACACAGACGACCTCTTCGAGAACTTCCTCGCAATGCTGCAAAGAGGTCGATTCCACCTCCAATCGACCATCTTTGAGAGCCTTCACCGCTGTCTCTGGCGAGAGCTCTTGTCCACCTTGCGGATAAGCCGCCAAGATTCTGGAGAACTCTAGTACCTCCTGTCTGCCGATGGATCGCATGGCGAACCACCCAAAGGTTACACATACAATCGCCAGCGCCAGTCCCGCGCCATATGTCGCGAGTAACCGAACACGATTGTACGTGTACTGCAACTCATTGGACCGGCATATGGTGTCTTGCAGCGACGTGGTGGAGTTGCCGTGAAGCGAAAGCTGATCTGTAAGGACGCTGAGGCTGATGTTCTGCATGATTATCGGGACTATCTCTTGCAAATCGCCCTCCCATCCCCACCCACGCACACCCAATGGTAGACCCAGTGCCGAGCGGGCTCCAAGCGATGAAAGTGGAGTTGCTCGTGAATTCGTTGTAGCCATAAACCCATTGTATCTTGTTGCTGAGTTGAACGCCAAAGACGTCCCAAAGAGCGAACAATTGTTGGTCCCATCTATTCGCAGCCGTTCTTGCCTTGAGAACTGTGAGCTGCGGCCCCATCTCGATGTGGTCCACGTCAAGCGTGGTCACGCCGTTATAGTTGTGCCCCACAGTGACTTGGTAGGTGGCGTTGTAGCCAGTGCAGTTGATCACGATCACAGGCCACTGGTCACGAACGTCGAAGACCTGCGCGAGGGACGGTCCGACGATGTTCTGGCTGGCAATGAGCAGGTTTTGTCCATACGTCCATTGCCCATTCCAGACGTATGGCCAATCCTCGCCCTTGGGCAGTAGTGCGTCGAAGTCTGAGGCTTGCGTGACATTCGCGCACTGAACCGCGGGCGCGACGAAGGAAATGTTGTAACTGCTACCGCCGCAAGGGAGCACTACGGGTGGAAGGTATGTGCCGGACATGATGACGCGTGTGGCAAGAGAGTATGTCATGCCGGTCGGGTTGACGTATGAGTAGATGCCGGTGGTCTCGTTGAAGCTCTCGGTAGCGAGTGCTCCACCCCTGAGGTCGATTGTGGGTACGCTACAAGGCCGCTCGACAGGAGCTGTCTTGACCGTAAGAGACCCCGGAGTGGCAATAGAAACCGCCGTCATCAGGAGCGCGCAGATAGCGAAGGCGGAGGGGCCAGGGTGGAAATATAGGGCTGTCCAAGCGCGTGGGTTGACGGGGGTGTTTCGGAAATTCAGCAACGTATCGATGCGGTTTATCGGCGTGGGGTGGGTCTGCATTCTGTGCCAGAACATCTGGATGAAGGCGGTCCCAACAGTCGCCGACAGGCACGCACGGCCCATCGTCGCGATGAGATTTCCTATCAAATTGACGATAGACTGGTTGCTGGCGAGCGGTATAGTGCGCCTCCACCACATCAACGAGCCGCCATCCGCGGGATGTCCGTCGAGGGAAGAGTAGAAGAAATGATGGCCTAAGGTTGCGATGGTGGCTCCGATGAAGGAAGGAACATGACAAGGCCCGCTCCGAAGAATCCAGGCTCTTGTAAGAGTGAGTTGGAACCGTCGCGCGAGTCGCCGTGGGAACGACCAGCGGATTTTCGATCATCTATTGCGTCTATCTTAGCCTGCGTACTGTGACGAATGTCGTTTGTTTACTCACCGTGGTCCATCGGCAAGTAGGGAATTTCACTGGTCACTGTCGAGGCAGAAACGCCGTTCTACGGGGGGTAGCGTGTTAAGTCTATGCTCGAGCTTGGAGTGGTGACACGTACTGAAATGCTACACGGGTGACTCGGAGTCTGCGGGGTCGGGAATAGAAGGCTCGCATGCTAACGGCTTTTCAGTACGACCAGGTGTCGATAAAGGCGCGTCTGAGTTAGAAAGGACGTGAAAAGATCCGAGCGAACTATTCGTCCGGTCCAAGGAGGGTGTGAACTAGTGGACTACTCAGGTCGGCTTGGCTAGTGCCTTTACCTGCAATTTTTAATTGATCACCTGCAGACGAGGTGAGCATGCATGGTAGCTCTCTCTGCAAGGGGAAAGAATGATCAGCTATCGAGTTTCAGCCCAAGATGCGTGCCACTTACCTTGCCTCCGTAGCCAACCCGCAATTCGATATTCAGATTCAATCATCGGCAGGACTAAGGAATTGCGAGCTGGTCAGAGGACGCCATTCAGCCGAGGAGCCTACAGTGAATCTTCTGATGATTGCTTCGGCAGACATGATGCGTCTCCTGAAGAATGGAAAATACAGAGGTAAACGCGCGCGTACAGAGGGGGAAAGCATCGCTGGAATTCGCGACTGCGGAAAGGATCTCTTGATATCACGACGACGACGATTATCTTGTTGGGATTGAGACACTGTAAGTTGGTACATTAGCAAAGGTGGTAGTTACGATTGAAAGATAATTCCGCCTCCTCACCGAAGCTACATGCTAACGCGGTGCGCACGGGCCGTTTGAAACCAGTTGCCCTGCGTTGCAACCTGCGACTTTGCAAGCGGGGAATCACCCCACGCTGACAGGGTTTGCAAAGGGTCTGCATGCTCGACGGATGCTGCCGAGATTCTAGAGGATCAGAACCGCCGGCCTTGTTGCGTGGATGAATGGAAGGCCACGAATGTCACCGCCAACGCTAGCATCGCGTGGCATGTGTTGTAGGCGTATTGCAAAACAGAAGGACGGGTAATCGTGTCATGCATGGATTGCATCCTATTCTCTCGCGAGAGATGCCCTGCAGACGGGACCGAGACAGATCTTTATCGTCGTAGCGGGCATTTTCACAATAATAAACAAGGTCCCGTGAATTATAGCATGATGAACATACAGTAAATAGCTCGTCGTCGTGTCGCAGACAAGGGGTATAACACACCACAATCAAAACTGCAGCCATACCAAAACATCAGCACCTTTCAGAGACGACCACGGGACGAGACACCGTCAACTCACCCTTATTTGATATGTCCCACTAGCCTTCGTCAAATACCGCACCCACTTGATACTGTGATAATTGCCCTTCTCGAACACCTTCAAGAACCGCACAATCAGCCCAGACGCCGTGAACATGAGCACCTGGAAGTCGACGTCGATGGGCGGCCGTGCCCAGACTTGTCGGTGCGTGGTACTAGTCAACTGGGCGGTCCCGGTGAAGGTGGCTTCTGCGCCACCCTGTATACGTGGAATTCTGAACGAGACGTCGTGATGTCAGTGAGCAGGCACTACCATAATAATATGCAGAATAGATTGAGGCTCACTTCCAGACGACGACGTTCTCCGCCGGTACATACTTTGCCTTCCCGTTGGCCGTCTTGCAGTCGACGCCCGTCGTGTTGAGAGGAGTGGGTATCCGGATGACGACGTTCGTGGCAGATAGCTTGTTGTTGAAGTTCGTCTTGACGGTGACAACATAGGTGACTTGCGACGTGCCGACCTCGTTGACGGTCGTTATTACCCGCAGTGGAAGTTTCACGTTCGATGTGGAGCGGTATCTACACGAGGGGCGGTCAGCGAAGCCCTTCACCTGCGGGATAGTGGCGTACTTCATGAGCTCAAACTCTCCATCCGGCGGTACGAAGCTGATCGTCCGTTGCGAGTCAAACTCGTCCAGCCGCACGCATTGATGGAACCGACAGTCGTCCAGCTCCACTGCGTCGCCGCCCGCACCGTGCTCATTCTTGTCGATCACCAGCTTGTCGTTCAGCCCGAACTTGCACTCGGGCGTGCCGGACAGGTACGCGCGCATGAGAATATGGCCGTCGACGTCTGCCCGCAATACCGTGCCTGCACGCGACCCGACGGATTGTCAGCAACGCGCGCTTGAATTACAGTTCGCACGCAACTCACCCTTCGCGCTCATGCTCAGGTTCACCGTCTCGACGACGTCTACGAACGCCTCGTTCTTCTTATACTTCACATCAGCACGCCTCCAGCTTGTCGCGCCAGTGGCCTGTGTCGTGATCTTCGAAGACTCCTCCTACAGGAGAAACGGACCATGACTTAGCAAACATCGTGGAGATGTATGAATGAGGCGCACCACAGCAGATGCAGTCGACATGATACTCTCGGTTGTGATGTATGTCTTGAGCGTGTCGGCCTCGCTGTTCTGCGGATAGCCAAAGTCATTGATCTCTGAATTCCGCTGTCAGCTTGTTCGTCAAGGCTCAGAGGGGTACTAGCACACACCGTCGATGAGCTCGTATATCAGTACAAAGTTGTTCTTCACGGACTCCTCGTCGACCTTCCCGAAGTACGACTTCGCAATGGCGATGAAGCGGTAGCAGTACTCGAAGACGAGCGCGGCGTTCGCGTTGCATCTGGAATTACGCTTGCAGGTGAGTCTCGTGTGGAATGGTCTACGTGTAACCACGCACTTCGTCACCGCAACAACATACAGGTTGTTGATGCGTACATGAAAAAAGCTGGTAGACCCTAACGTAACGATCGGCGAGCGCACATCGCTATTGGAAACGACCTGTATCCGGAAGACGTCCGCGATGGACCGTCTGAAAGTTCACGAAATGGCAATCAGCCGGGTATACAAGAGCTTAGGAAGATCTGCGCACTTGAGATCTGTGCGGTAGAGGCGAGATATGAGGACCTAAAGGGAGTCGGTCATTGCAGCACGACCACGGCACTTTCTCGACCGCACCTCGCCCTTCTGGTTGAATATGAAGAATGCCTGGCAGGAACATGATGTTCAATAACTGGTGCACAAGCGATAATCAGCACGCACAGAGATCATGACACCGAGGAGGGTACCTGCACTCGGACGGTCGTAGTGGATGAGGTCGTCGGTGCGCGATCCCGCTAGCGCTGATTACTTCATGCGTCACCTCAAGCGCGCGTTCGACCTCATGCAGAACAATTCCTGGGAGTCCAAACTCATGATTATTCGTAGTATGAACGTCTGAATACATCAATATCCGTCGTCTGCAATGCCCGGCGGCGCAAACATAAATCGAACAGTGCCCTCGTTCTTGCCCAGCAACGCCGCATCGGCATCCAAGTTCACTTCTCCCATGCTCTCTCGTGGTCGTGGAGGCCGCTCGGCTTCACGCATCACTATCTTCAATCTGATGAGCTGGTCAGGCTTGTACGGCGCTGGGGGAGGCTGGAGGTTGGCAGCCGCCATGTGTGGATTGCGCGCTGGGTGCGGCGATGCTGGGGTACTGGGTGATGTACTCAGCAATGGATTTTGGGCTCCAGAGACGAGAAGATCGATTATGGCGTGTGCAATCTCTGCAGATGTCATCAGTTCGAGGCGGTGCTCCACGAAGTTTGAATACGCGTACCGTCCAGGTCCTCGATGTGCGCCTGAAATTGCGACTCCCATTCGCCCGGGCTGCCGAGGGTGGCGGCAATCTCATGACTGCTGTGAAATCCCTCCTGGGGTGGTGAGGTGCCTTGTTCGAAGGATGAAAGAAGGGCGGCGAGGTAGAGGCACGCCAACGCGACGACGTGCGGTGGGAATATCATGTTGACGAGCGAACGATAGCTGGGGAACCATCAGCACGGGAACAGCGAACGTGTGCAGGCTGCTGCGCACCTGTCAATAGCGAGTCGCCATGCGAGCTTCGTCAGTTTCTTGGTGGCTGTAAGGCGTGCTCAGTCCGGTTAGCTGTCTCCGTCAAGGTTATAGCACACATACCACCGAACATCCGCCCCACTTTGATCACGTATGGGAAGGGCATTCGAGACGTAAAGTTGAAGCAGATTGTCTCCAATATCAGCCGTTCGACCGCTAGAAGCCGTTGGCGGTCGTGTTCTACGGTCTTGTAGCAGGTGTCAGGACTTCTACACGGGAGGCAGATGAACGTAGACTTACTGCTGGGTCCATGTCAACCTCACCAGCGATAGATTTTGATTTCGCTGCAAGCTCCGGAAACCGGACGGCGTACGCCACCATGAGGATCTCCCTCGGTTTCTTGAGCGTGTCGTGCATCTTGGTCGATACATACAGTGCTGCTAGAGACACATCCTGCCTGCATTCAGCTCGATGCGAGAGGCTATTGAAGGGTGTGCTCACATGATACAGAAAGTCTTTCCGAGGAAAGAACAGGTGAAAGCGGTGGTACAGATTTTGTGCAGTCGCGATGGTCTTTCGCGGGCTGAAAAAGATGGCATTCAGCAGCAAGCAAGACGTGGACGTTGTATAGGATTTACAAGCCAATCTTCGCCCCTACGGCCTCAATGAACGCGCAGGCCTGCTGTCTCTGCTTCTCCTCTTGGGACACCGAAAGCTTGCCTCTTTGCCGCTCGGACATCCGCTCGACCTCCTCGAGGGTGAAATATGGCAAATGATACTTGACATGGGATGCTGGCAGCGCTGTCGGCGAGTCTCTGAGACCTGGGTGGTGGGGCTGAGGTGGGTGGTGGAAGTTAGGATCCATGTTCCTGCGTTCTGAGGGACGCGCCGAGCGCGTGAAGCCACGCGGAGATCAATTTAGTTTCCCTTTGACCTCTACTTGCATGGACTTTTCCCTCACATTCCCTTGCCTCGTCGCGGGCAGGCTGCTTCTTGCCTTTGCGCCTCTGCCAGAGGCCCTAAAACACGACCAGCTGCTGTCGTCACCGTTGACATCGTATCCTCGGTGTGCGGTCGTCTCCCGGGTTGCCGGATCGCCACAGGCTCACTGACGTGTTCCGTCTAGTACAGGAAGGAATATATCTTTTCAAACATGACATTAATCCATACTCAGGCGGGTTGTTCAGACAGGTGCGTCCTCGTTCTTCCTGTTCGGATCAACTACTGAGTATTTCGCGCAGTCGCCGTTACTGCTGTCCCTCTTCTCTACAGTGCTACCACTCAACACGGTCACGTCTGCACTGCTGTGGACAGCTAGCGATTCTGTTGCAGCGTGGGCACTAGTCAAAATATGGCGAGCGCGACAACGCCTGAGCCGAAGTTCTCGAGACACCCTCATAGCCGCAGCGTACGTCCTCGACCCACGCGCCTTACCATGACATTGAGACTATCCACAAACAGATACCTGCTGAACCCATATACTCTGCTACCAACGCTAGCATTGTCCACATCATCATTCGACAACACTCTTCATCTGTTAGCATTGATGTTCGCATGTGAAGGTCCGTTCACGTCACACCTCTCGTAGTGCTTTGTCCGATGAATCAATTATTACACAGGCCGAGCATCTGCGTCATTACTTGCATTAGCTTTCCTGGTGCAGATGTCGCTGTCCTCCGCCATATTAGTTCTACCTGTCCTGCTGCTACTGATCTCCTCACCGATCTCGCGGCTGGCATCGCCACAGACATTCAGCGGACAACTACGCAAGGCACTCCCACTCGCATCGGAGTTCGCACTGTACTTTTGCGCGTTGACGGTTGTGTCAACCCTTGCGTGTGGTGGCTTCTCCTGGATAGAACAAACATGGGGCGCTGTGTACGTTTACCCTTGTACCTATTTGACTTTCTGTCACCTCACATTCATCAGATTCACTCTGCCGGACCTAACACCAAATCCTGGGTTGTGGTGGTATTTTTTCACGGAAATGTTTGACCACTTCCGACCGTTCTTCCTCATGGTCTTCACAGTTCGTATCTTTCTTTTCATACCCCGTTTCATACTCTTATAAATATCTCGAAAAGGTCCATCTAGTCATCTATATACTCCCCATTTGTATCAAGTTCCAGTAAGTCGCCGAGTAAATTGGTACGCAATTCTAGGCTCACGCTTCTTCTACAGACACGACCTTCTCTATGCTACATTCCTCCTCACCGGGGTCCTGGCTACATTCAAGGCATATCCGACACTTTCGGATCCTGGACTCTTCCTCAGCATGATGACACTCTTCCCCGAGACATACGCTCGTAAGCTCTATACTATTTCTCTCGACGCGTGCTCACGTCTAACACGTATGCCGGTAGATCTGCGGCACCCAATAGTAACGACGCTCCTGCATCTACACGCGTCGCTCTTACTCCCATTATTCAACCATCTATGGCTCGCGACGGGTACAGGCAACGCGAACTTCTTTTACGCGTCGACGCTCGTGTTCGGGATGGCGAACGGAGGGGGGCTCATGGACGCGATATGGGCGGGGCTAACGACTGCTATCAAGTTGAAAGAGGGATACGAAGTGACACAAGAGTAGGAGCCTCGTCAGAGCATCCGCAGGCAAGAAATATACCCACATAATCTCAACACGCTTGGTTGTCTTTACCGACCCTTTCGAGTCGAGTCAGATCACAGCGCGGACGGCCGGGGCCTCGTGTGAATAGGATTGCAGGTAAGTACTGGGTACTGATAGTTGATGATACAGAGAACTATGGCTACATGCTATTTCTACAAGTTCGAATTTCGTATTACGAAGTAGGATGGTGGTGTTTAGTATTTGTTGCCTTCCGCGTCGACGTCCGACTCCATCCTCGCCAGCGCGCCGTCCTCGATCTCGAAATGGTCGCCCAGCCCCACCGACACGAACCACCGCCCCGCGTGCGCGCCCTCCTCCCGGAGCTTCGCCGCGCAGCCCTTGCGGGGGCCCCGCAGCACGAGCGCGTGCTGGCCCACCGCGTCTGGCGGCACGCGCGCGAGGAAGCGCAGGGGGATGGCCACGGCGGCGTGCTTCTCGTCGAGGATCCGCACGCGGAGGTGTGCCGCGTGGCCTGCCACGTCTTTCTGCAGCACCGACAGGATCATGCACCGGCGCCCTTCGTACTTCCCCTTCGCCCACCCCTTGCTGCTCGCGGAGGCGCGCGTCCCCCGTATCTCGGCGATGACGCCCAGGCACCGTTCTGTATCCGCGAACTCTCGGTGCTGCAGCCAGTGTCTTGGGGCGACGGTGGCAGGCGCGGACTGAACGTTAACATTGACGGATGGTGATGGTGGCGATACCACTTCTGTCGGTGTCGGTGCTGCCTTCGTTACTAGGGTCGTCGTTGATGTCGATGCCGACGATGACGGTGGCGATGGCGTCGATGTCGACGGTGTCGACGGTCGTCGGTTGGGATTTGACGCCTGCAGCTGTGTGAGCGCATATACGCGGTCAGAACACACCCACTCACGAGACGGGGTTGGTCGTTGTGTGCCTTTATTCGACGCGTAGACGGGATGGCAGCCTTGATGAACAACGTCGCCGCCTTCTTGTCCAGCTTCATCCTCTGAGCTGGCGCGTGCGCGCCTTCCCTCGATGGTGGCCGCTTCAGGCATGGCCACGGTGGAATGTTCTCCAGAGAAGACACGCGTTTTGCAGGTTTCGCGTCCTCGTGCTTGTCGCGCAGAAGTACAGGACTTCCGAAGGGTTTGGTCGCTTCAAACCCGCCCTGTGGCATTGGCGGCGTCGTGATGGCCATCTTGGCCAGCTTCTCGTCTCCGAGTTTATTCGCGTCAGCTGCCTGGCGCAGACCGCTGCGAAAGATGACTCACCGACCGACTCGTCTTTAGGTTGTGGTTTGGGTAGAGGCGGGAGATGTTGGTCCAGTTTGTGTTGGTCCAGTTTGAGATCCTCGACTTCACGCTCCTCGGGCTGGTGCAGCAGCCACTCCCAGTGCGCGACCGCCTTCTCCGGTACCTCGCGCTTCGCCACCCACTGCAGGCGTTGAACCTTGCCGTGCACCGGGTCGAGCATAGTGCATTTGATGAGGTAGCCCTCGTCGACGATCTCGAAGTGCGCCATGGCGTCGCTGTATGCGTTGAAGCGCGACTTGAACGCGACGGTGCTCGTTGGAGGACTGGCGATGCTCGTTGGAGGACTGGCGAGTCAGGACGAGCCCGTTATCAGCGCGGGTCGATTGGGTCTCTGTAGCCTCGTGCCTGGTACTTATACCGCACTGCATGCACATTTGAAAGCAGATACTCAATCAGGGTGGGACGCAGCACAGAATCCCGTCGACGGCGAACTCATCGAACTCAAAAGCGCCATCTTCACACGTGAGCGCGTCTACCTTTTCGGCCACACTCGCGGGGCAATCTTTAGGCCACTGGCCTAAAGATTGCCCAAGAAGATGCATGTCTTACGTCTGTACGAGATGTTATTTATTGTACACTGCGGCCTCAAAGCTATGTCGAGCGGCATGCGGCGCACTCCATCCATCTAGCAGATCCGAACACGTGCGACGCTCAGAGGCTCGTGGTCGCTCGCCCTATCGGCCAGCGCAGGCTGCCAGTTGTTCACATGGATATGCTCGACCTCGACGCGGCGCTGGCTGATCGCCTTCGACACGAAGATGTGGTCGAGCTGCTCGTTCTGGTGGTCGAACACGTACGTGTAGCGCTCCACCGGCGGGACGCGCGCCGCCACGTCGGCCTCGACGAGCACGCCGTCGAAGGGCGCGTACACCTGGCGGGCCTGCACGAACTCGTTGTAATCCCCGGCGACGATGATGTTCGCGCTGGGATCGAGCGCGAGGATGGACTTCACGTATGCCCGCAGGCGAACCACATAAACCACACATGTTCCCAGAGGCGGCGGCAGTAATTGAAGGTGGCCTACAGATTGCCCAAGAAGATGCACGTCTTACGTTTGTACGAGATGGTATTTATTGTACACTACACTGCGGCCTCAAAGTTATAGCCACATCGCGCAGCATGTATATGCGGCGCACTCCATCCTACCATCCACCTAGCAGATCCGAACCCTCGCAACACTCGGATCATGGTCGCTCGCCCTCTCCGCCAGCGCCCCCTGCCAATTATTCACATGCACGTGCTCGACCTCCACCCGCCGCTCGCTAATCGCCTTCGACACGAAGATGTGGTCGAGCTGCTCGTTCTGGTGGTCGA